>SJYX01019156.1:560620-594695 GCA_006410675.1 Oreotragus oreotragus | reverse complement strand
AAATATTAATAACCTCAGATATGCAGATGACACCACTCTTATGGCAGAAAGCAAAGAAGAACTAAAGAGCCTCTTGATGAAAGTGAAAGAGGAGAGTGAAAAAAAGTTGGCTTAAAGCTCAACATTCAGAAAACGAAGATCATGGCATCTGGTCCCATCACTTCATGGCAGATAGATGGGGAAACAGTGGGAACAGTGGCAGACTATTTTGGGGGCTCCAAAATCACTTCAGATGGTGACTGCAGCCATGAAATTAAAAGATGCTTGCTCTTTGGAAGAAAAATTATGACCAACCTAGATAGCATATTAAAAAGCAGAGAGATTACTTTGCCAACAAAGGTCTGTCTAGTCAAGGCTATGGTTTTTTCAGTGGTCATGTATGGATAACTCCCCTGGTGGCTCAGATGGTTAAGTGTCTGCCTACAATGCGGGAGACCTGGGTTCAATCCCTGTGTTTGGAAGATCCCCTGGAGAAGGAAATGGCAACCTACTCCAGTACTTTTGCCTGGAAGATCTCACATGTATTGATGTTAGAGTTGGACTATAAAGAAAGCTGAGCCCCAATGAATTGATGATTTTGAACTGTGGTGTTGGAGAAGACTCTTGAGAGTCCCTTGGGGTGCAAAGAGATACAACCAGTCCATCCTAAAGAAAATCAGTCCTGATAGTCATTGAAAGGATTGATGCTGAAGCTGAAACTCCAATACTTTGGCCATCTGATGCAAAGAAATGACTCATTTGAAAATACACTGATGCTAGGAAAGATTGCAGGCAGATGAAGAAGGAGATGACAGATCATGAATGGTTGGATGGCATCACCATCTCAGTGGACATGAATTTGAGTAAATTCTGGCAATTGGTGATGGATAGGGAGGCCTGGCATGCTGCAGTCCATGGGATCACAAAGAGTCAGACATGACTGAGCGACTGAACTGAATACTTCACCAGTTTGCAGCCATACCTATATGGAGGGTTTACATCACTATTTCATTTTTCAGTCTTAAATGCAAATGATTATTAATGACAATCAGATACTTAAAATCTTTTACACTAAACTACAGGTGGACACTCACACCAATAGAAACAAAGAAACCCTGAAGAAAGTCATGTTCCTGAACAAGAATACCTCAAAAAGTATATGTTATACACACATGTGTACCTCAAAATATATATGTTTACATACACACACACACAATTTTCAGTTACATACACTATATTTCATAAAATAAAAACAAAATCCCATAAGAATAACATTCACAGAAAAAAGCATTCTTGAGGATTTTTTTTAAATGATAGAGAAACTCAACTGAAGAGTTAAAAGAGAAAAGCAAAAGAATCTCCCAAAAGGTAGCATAAGGAAAAAAGTTGTGGGAAGGGTAAACATAGTCAAGGAGGAGATACAAGGTCCCATGGATATGATTTCCAAAGGAAGTGCGGGTCATGTTATTGGCCGTGTTTAATTAGTCCTCCACATGCACAGACCGACTATGGTCTCATCATGGGCAAAGTTCACTTCCCTGTCTGTGTTATATGATGAAAATGACAGTGAGCTGGTTTTAAGCCTGCTTGTTTATCTGCCACTGATATGTGAGGAACATACACCTAGCTAGTTCACTACTTAGACACAGGAAGCAGAGTCATACTAGCTGACTCATAGGTTTGTAATATAAAGCACAGTCATTCAGCTAAACCAGGTAGTCAAGTCACAGCAAGAAAGCAGAGAGGTGAGAAAAAATAAATGAACATTGCTGTAAAATGTCATTTGAGGCTGGTCTGTTACACAGCAACTGCTAATGGAACAATAACTCAAAAAATATATGTGTTATACACACATGTGTACCTCAAAATATATATGTTTACATACAGACACACAATTATCAGTTACATATACAATATTCCATAAAATAAAAACAAAGTCCCATAAGAATACATCTTAAAATTATCAAATAAATAATAATCAAATAGCAGGTGTACTATTTCTGTTGAAAGAGCATCAATTAGTGTCAAGTATAACAAATAATATTAACCAAATGGTATAATTATGATATTAAACAAAATGGATAAGTAATTACACTACATCTGCTTAGAGCACTGGAAGGGTAAAATCAGTAAGGTTTTCAGTCAAGGTAGAAAAGCCAGAAATCCTTTAAGAATTAAATTTGTTAATCACAAGATGTACCTATGAGACTATAAAATGACTTTAAAATTTGAAGGGAAAATTATTTTACCTCAGAATTTTATTACAGGCAATCTACACTGAAGGGTGAACACAGCATCAAGACATTTTAGATGGGCCTTCTGAGATAGTATTTCCTAAACATGCTTCCTTGGTGAACTCCCTAAGAAAGACATCCAACAAAGGATATTTTTTTTTTTAAAGACAATGGTTTAACAGGAAATATAGCCAATATTTTATACTAACTCTAAATGGAGTGTAACCTTTAAAAATGCTATAAAATTGTTTTTTTAAAATGCAGTCACAAAGCACAAAAACCTTCCATTACTTTGATATCAGCAGATGGTATGTTACTATCTTACTTCATGCTAACAAAGAATGAGATTTATAGGTATCGAGGACAGAAAATGCCATTAATAAGATCTTCAAGTAAGGATTTGCCAACCATGACAATATTAACTGTGAGGAATTTGCCTCAAATCATTTTTTTTTTCACAAATTACTCACAAATAAACTTTTCATAACTTTATCAACTGTGACAAGAACTGCTTCACATTGCTTTGTCTCAGTCCCCTTTCCTCCTGTAACTTGTTGGCTGCACATTTTCTTCCAAATGTTTTTTGATTTAGCTCTTTTATAAAACATATTACTGTAACACTTTAAATACATCACAGAAGTAAAAATAGAACTATTTAATTAAAAAATTGTTTTTACCTAAAGAGAGAGAGAGACATAATTCCATAGGTGACATTAAAGATCTAGCTAAGCTGGCCTTACCATTTTCGTTCATCAGGAAAGAAACGTATGCTTTACTCACAGAAACTAAGCTCAACAAGAATCGGAGTCCCAGTTTCGTGTAGATTAACATTACCTTTTAATGAATTTCTCACCTATATAAGATAAATCAAGATTTATGTATTTCCAAGCTGTGAATTCATTCTTTAAAAAAGATTTTTCTTCCATGTCCAGGGAATATTTGTGTTAAATAACCAGTTTGAACTTACAAAATAATTGTTTATTAAAAAAAAAATGAGGCTGACACATAAACACTGAAATAAGAAGATTTTCCTTTGTTCTTTGTGGAAAATTTGATAATTTTAGGCTAAGTAAACCTTTTCAAATTTAGCAAAGCTTTGGTATTACTGATAAAATTTGAAATGTGAAAGAAATATGATTATGTACGGCAGCTTGTTTATATCCTCAGTTTCTCTCTGATGCAAATCTGTCAAAACACATTATTGTTTAAATAATCACTCTTCTTAATACAAGATATATTTCTAAAGATCCCAGAAGACTTGGGAAAATTAAAAAGCAATATATTAAGATATCTTCATTGTATGTTATAGAGATCAAATTTATAAATTCAAAGCAATCAGTTCATTAGCTAATATGCTTTTTAATTTGCCATTCTAATCATACAAAGAAGTCATTCAATTCAGGAGTTGATAAATGAAAATAGTTGTGAAACTAAACAGGATGGTAATTTATTCAACAGATTTAATTTCATAATCTTATGCAATTGCATTCTAGATCCCACATTTTACATTTAACCCCAATGTGTATCAATAAATATGATTAACATATTTATAATCAAGTATGTATCATATTGATAAACCCAGGATTATAATTTACTTTAAATATCAACTAAGTGATAAAATAATTCTAAATATTTTTAAATGCAAAGAAAATCATAAACATGACTAGTCACATTTCAATTATAACACCTTATTTTAAATTCAAACCTCTGCTTACTTCCTTTTCTCTCAATGTTTCCATATAGATGGCATCAATGCCTATTAATTCAGGGCTTCAGGATTATCTTTATTATTCTGTACAATCTTGGTTGCCTTTCAAACAAATGCTGATTTTCAATTATTCAAGGAAACAAGGCAATGCAGAGTTTAACATACTAAATCACATGAAACTTATGATGTCTTAAGAGTGTACCTATAATTCAGTGTCTATCCACATGTATTAAAGATAACACAAAGACTGCCTTGTCTAAAATGAGAAATATAAAAAGAGTGGAAAAGAAATGCACAAACCAAAATCAATATGGATCACTTTAAAAAAGGTATTAGTATCTATAAGAAAAATAATAAGCAGCTAAAAAACTAAACAGTTTGCACAACAATGCAGATGCTGTAGAAAACGAAACAAATGAACTATACCAGGTTACTACTGAGAATAAAGGACAGTGCATTTCTATTTAAAACAGCAGAGTCCCCCATCACTCTACAATAGCATACGTACCTTTTACTGTCAAGATGCATGTGTTTTCAAAAAGCAAAAAAAAAAAGCCATGAAGATCACCATGAAGAAAGTATATAGTGGTTAGAAGATACGTGCCAAATAACAGGAATGCAATTTTTAAAGAGAACAAAAATTGGATATAAACCTGGACACGTGGGAAAGATAGAAAGCCCCAGTAAAAAATATTCTTCACACAGAATATGTAATAGAACAAATAGTTTTATTGAATTCTGTTTTAATTTTACAGACATCAGAAATCTCTTAGGACTATCAGTACATCCTTCTAATTATTCTTACTTGATTCCATTATTTGTCTCTCAGGCTTCTCATTTTAAGAAAAGTTGCAATCAATGAACTTTGGTTCATAAATTTTGCTTGTCCCAATTTTTCTACAAGGGAGTAAAGTATTTGTGGTAGGTAACTTTCTCAGTAATATCTGTAACCCCAAACTTCCAGTATATAGATGAGAATTGATAGCATTACTGCTGCTGCTGCTGCTCAGTCGTTGTGACCCCATAGACGGCAGCCCACCAGGCTCCCCAGTCCCTGGGATTCTCCAGGCAAGAACACTGGAGTGGGTTGCCATTTCCTTCTCCAATGCATGAAGGTGAAAAGTGAAAGTGAAGTCTCTCAGTCGTGTCCGACTCTTCCTGACCCCACAGACTGCAGCCCTCCAGGCTCCTCTGTCCATGGGATTTTCCAGGCAAGAGTACTGAAGTGGGGTGCCATCGCCTTCTCTGGATAGCATTATTAAATATGCTCAAAAAGATTGGCTTAGGTATTTCTGAGAAGTCTGGGAAGACATGAAACGGAAAAGACATGCATGGCCCAGACCTGGCTTAAAAATGTTTCTCCCCTATTTAAACATTTTCTTATCATATAGAAATGATATCTATTGTTTTTAGGAAGCTATAGGGAGATACAGTAGTGCTCCATAATATCAAACTGAATGAACAGGCCTTTCCAGGTGGCTCAGTGGTAAAGAATGCTCTTGCCAAGCAAGAGACTCAGATTTCTATCCCTGGGTTTGGAAGATCCCATGGAGGAGGAAATGGAAACTCTCTCCAGTATTCTTGCCTGGGAAATTCCATGGACAGTGGAGCTTGATGGACTATAGTCAATGGAGTCATAAAGAGTCAGACATGACTTAGTGACTGAACACAATGTAGGTGATGCTATCGAATGTTGTCTGGAAAATCTAGTTCGGCTTCCAGAAGCTAAGGAAATTAATCTTCCTACAGTAATGAAACCTGAGACAATCTAGGAATGAATGGACAGTTCAGCTCAATGCCATCATGAAACATAATTATTTCTCAGGCTCACTTATATGAGGGAAAAGATTATATTATTCTCAAATAATCTGAAGAAATAAAAAATTTGTCAGTGATGAGAGGCACTGACACTTTGGATAACAGATAACATGCAATCCCAGGAGATGATTTAAGAAAACAAGTGGAGCAAAATTAGAAACAGCCTACAGGCCCCTGATGAGTGGTAACAGCTATAAACTGTCTGAAAGCTAGTAATAGCTGAACTTCAGTTCAGTCAGGCTCTCTGGGGCATCTACCACAGGAAGCAAGTGGCCAGAACTCTTTTGAAACAAAAATAATCTAAGATGGCAATGTTTTAAAATTGTCTTCTTCACATTGGTCAACTGTTCAACATCACTGGAATTTTCAGAAATTACTTATTCTTGTAAAGAAACTAGTCTTGCAATGCTCCATTAGGAGTTCACATTTTACACTTCAAAGTGTTCAAATACAGAGGCCTCCTTGGTTGTTGAGAAAATGTATACTTTTGACTATGGACTCTATTTTTGCTTTCTGTAAGCTTACTTCAATTGTAAAAAACACTAAATGTTTGTAAAAACCACAAATAGGCAAACTGATCTTATGTTTATGTGTTCTAAGTAGCTTCAGTCATGTAAAAACACTTCAGTTCAGTTTAGTCGCTCAGTCGTGTCCGACTCTTTGCGACCCCATGAATCGCAACACGCCAGGCCTCCCAGTCCATCACCAACTCCCGGAGTTCACTCAGACTCACGTCCATAGAGTCAGTGATCCTATCCAGCCATCTCATTCTCTGTCATCCCCTTCTCCTCCTGCCCCCAATCCCTCCCAGCATCAGAGTCTTTTCCAATGAGTCAACTCTTCACATGAGGTGGCCAAAGTACTGGAGTTTCACCTTTAACATCATTCCTTCCAAAGCAATCCCAGGGTTGATCTCCTTCAGAATGGACTGGTTGATCTCCTTGCAGTCCAAGGGACTCTCAAGAGTCTTCTCCAACACCACAGTTAAAACGCATCAGTTCTTCAGCACTCAGCCTTATTCACAGTCCAACTCTCACATTCATACATGACTACTGTAAAAACCATAGGCTTGACTAGACAGACCTTAGTCAGCAAAATAATGTCTCTGCTTTTCAGTCTAGGTTGGTCATAACTTTTCTTCCAAGGAGTAAGCGTCTTTTAACTTCATAGCCGCAATCACCATCTGCAGTGATTTTGGAGCCCCCCAAAATAAAGTCTGACACTGTTTCCACTGTTTCCCTATCTGTTTCCCACGAAGTGATGGGACCAGATGCCATGATCTTCATTTTCTGAATGTTGAGCTTTAAGCCAACTTTTTCATTCTCTTCTTTCACTTTCATCAAGAGGCTTTTTAGTTCCGCTTCACTTTCTGCCATAAGGGTGGTGTCATGTGCATCTCTGAGGTTATTGATATTTCTCCCAGCAATCTTGATTCCAGCTTGTGCTTCTTCCAGTCCAGCGTTTTTCATGATGTACTCTGCATAGAAGTTAAATAAGCAGGGTGACAATATACAGCCTTGACGTACTCCTTTTCCTATTTGGAACCAGTCTGTTGTTCCATGTCCAGTTCTAACTGTTGCTTCCTGACCTGCATACAGGTTTCTGAAAAGGCAGGTCAGGTGGTGTGGTATTCCCATCTCTTTCAGAATTTTCCACAGTTTATTGTGATCCACAAAGTCAAAGGCTTTGGCATAGTCAATAAAGCAGAAATAGATGTTTTTCTGGAACTCTCTTGCTTTTTCAATGATCCAGCAAAGAGTTGGACACAAATGACTGACTGAACTGATGTCCTGATGTGAAAGCTGGACCATAAAGGAAGCTGGGCATTGTAGAATTGAGGTTTTTGAACTGTGGTTCTGGAGAAGACTCTTGAGATTCCCTTGAATAGCAAAGAGACCAAACCAGTCAATCCTAAAGGAAATCAACCTTGACTATTCATTGGAGGGACTGGTGTTGAGGGCTTCCCTTGTGGCTCAGATGGTAAAGAATCTGCAAACCAGATTATAAATCTCCCGCAATGTGGGAGAGCCGGGTTTGATCCCTGGGTTGGGAAGATCTCCTGGAGAAGGTAATAGCAACCCAGTCCAATATTCTTGCCTGGAGAATTCCACGGACAGCAGAGCCTGGTGAGCTACAGTCCGTGGGGTGGCAAAGAGTCAGATACCACTGAGCGACTAACATACACACACAAATACACTCCAATATTTTGGCAAGCTGATGCAAACAGCTGACTCATTGGAAAATACCTTGATGCTGGGAAAGACTGAGAGAAGGAGGAGAGGGGGATGACAGAGGATGAAATTGTTGGATGGCATCATGGACTCCATGGACATGAATCTGAGCAAACTCCAGGAGATAATAAAGGACAGGGAAGTCTGGCGTGCTTCAGTCCATGGAGTTGCAAAGAGTCGGACATAATTGGGCAACTGAACAACAACATCCCAAAAGACACTCCCATAAAGTACCTTCTCCGAAAATACCAACGTCTTTCTAAAATTAGTCAACATTCATTTTATCAAGCAATTGTGCAGGAGGAAAATTAAAGACACGAGAGAACAGAGGTCACAAACAATATATTATCTCTTTATAATATCTTGATACTATAATATATTTATACTACTTTAAAATGCAGTATATTTAATGAATAGTTTCATTAAGATTACGCCCAATATTTAGACATAAGTTTCCTGTTCTAGAGATGCCACCACAAAGTTTAAAGACATATAGTAATATGTATGCAATAAACATACAAGAGTTTAGAACCACAAAATGCCATGTAAATAGCATGAAAATGGCCCCAGAGTTTTTTTGATTAATATATTTAATTGGAGGACCATCGCTTCACCACACTGTGGCGGCACCTGCCATACATCCACACGCATCAGCCATGGGCGCACATGTACCGCCCCCATCCTGAACCCCACTCCCAGCTCCTTCCCTGTCCCATCCTTTTGGGTTGTCCCAGGGCACTGGTTTTGAGCGCTTGGCTTCATGCATCGAACTTATACTGGAAAAGGCCCCAAAGTTTTTATACAGAAAAATAGTGAATTGTTTATCTGTTTCTCAGCTGAGTTCTCTTATTTGTTGATTTTAAAATAGAGACTAGAGAAACACCTATCTCAGGAACTGTCTTCCAGGTCCACAGATTATTCTTCTTTGCATCCTTTCTGTTTTAGTTTCAGCTCTCAGGTGACGTCACAGTGTCATCACTGCTCAGAGTCTCATACTGAAGCGTCACGCACTTAGATAATTCTAGAAAATGAGCAAACACACAGACTCCTGCTTACGTCAGTTTCTTCTCTCTACTTCCTAACACTGCTTCTGTCACAGGCAGCACCCAAGAGCAACAATAATCTTGAGCTACTTTCAGCCCTGGTAACAAGGCAAAATCAGCTGGAAGAGCAGCTTATAAATCTCCACTGCTGAGCTGGGTCTCTTAATTTTGAGCAACTTTCTCCCTCTGCTTCTGCAGGGCTTACAGAATCTTGGCAGAGGGGTCAGACCACGTCACCAGCTTATGTTCTGTGTCTCTCCAGAGCTTTCCCTTCACCTCTGTGCACTGGAGGCCACACCTTTTCATGTGGTTCTCAGCTCTGACTGGATATCAAGATCAGCTGGGGGAGTTTTGAACAAATACTGACACCTGGTCCAGATTTGATGTGCCCAGACTGAGATTCAGACCAGAATTTTTCATACAGTTCCCCAGGTAATGGTAGCATGCAGCTGGACTTATGAGCAACTGCTCTGCAATAAACATGGTTTTGCCATTTCCTGTGTTATACAATATTTGAAAAGGAACTACTCCATTTAGAAAATGATAGTAGTATCTTTTTGCCCTCCTTGGTTTCAACAAAACATTGAAATGGCATATCAAATGTTAAACCAATTTTTTTCATGTGGAAATACAGTATTTATAATTTGGTCAGAAATGATGATTATGAGAACTGTCATGAGAAAGTTAATTCTCATGAATTTCCCTGACAGAACGACATAGATAAATGCAGATGATCTTTATATTTTATCCAAATGTCATGCTGAAATGATTTATAATCTGGTTTTCAATTCAGCTCATACATTACTGATCTAAACTCAGTAAATCAAATCAGCTTCATAATTTTAAAAATGTACTTTACATGGTTTAACATAAATGAGGTTGGTAGAAATTAATATGTGATAATTTCCCATGCTTTTATACAACTAGAATGACTAATTCTTAGCACAGTTGAATGCATTTTCCCAGTAGACATTAAAAAAAAAAAAAAAAAGCCACATGAAAACCATACTCCTTATTCTGAAAATTAAGTCCATCTTTCTTTTTCATATTTTTCCTCTTTCAATTTGTATTTGGGAAAGCAAATACAAAGATGTATGCTTACTATTTGGTTTTCATTTCCACTTACTGATTTTGTTTTAGTATGTACATGAGTATAAAAATATGAATAAGTAGTGATTTTGATAGATGGATACAAAGGATATTAGTACAAAGCCAATTAGGAACATTTTTTGCCATTCCCTCCACTTTTTGTTTCTGTTTTTCATGTCCTCTATTTTAGTGCCATTGTTTCAAGTGACAAAATATGACAGAGACTAGATATTTGTTCTTGACTGTCATTTGATGGAGGAAGATTGACTATTTCATTGACTGTGGCATTTCCACAGCACAGAACAAGGCCTTACATGCAGTAGGCAGGAACAAAATATTTGCTGAGGGAGGGAATTCTAATACCCACTTGTTCCACCACAAAATGCTCCACTAGAGGGTACTAGAGGTTGGACTCTTGAGAGACCCTTGGACAACAATGAGATCAAATCAGTCAATCCTAAAGGAAATCAACCCTGAATATTCACTGGAAGGACTGATGCTGAAGCTCTAATACTTTGGCCACCTGATTTGAAGAGCTGACTCATTAGGAAAGACCCTGATGCTGGGAAAGACTGAAAGCAGGAGGAGAAGGGGGCAGCAGAGGATGAGATGGTTAGATAGCATCACTGACTCAATGGACATGGATCTGAGCAAACTCCGGGAGATAGTAAACAACAAGGGAGCCTGGCGTGCTGCAGTCTATGGGGTCACAAAGAGCCAGACACAACTTAGCAACTGAAGAACAACAGAGGATACAACTACAAAATTTTCACCATTCAGGGATCTAAACTTTGGAGAGGTCTTCTTTCTTCCTACTGTTCTCCCCTACTTCTCTTCCAAAACACTAGTCCCTTAAGTTTTAAGATAGTAATAGATGGTCTGAAGGAAAACAATGTTTGCAGGTTTGAAGATCTTTACAAAGTGTGATATGTGAGTAGGATGGTTTAGGATTGAGAATTAGGTGGGCCTCCAGAGATAGCTGTCTCAGAGGGATTCTGCAAGGACTGTGGGAAGTAAATGAGGGGTGTGTGAAGGCCTTGGGCCAGAGCCTGGCAGAGAAAGCAGGCAAACATTAGTTGATGTTGACATTATTATTTTAAGGATTAAGCTAAAGATATGATTAAGGTACACATATGTCGTAGCATATATCCTCCTCCATAACATATTTGTGGCATGTCACTGTCAGCAACCAACCTAGACAGCATATTAAAGAGCAGAGACATTACTTTGCCAACAAAGGTCCGTCTAGTCAAGGCTATGGTTTTTCCCGTGGTCATGTATGGATGTGAGAGTCGGACTATAAAGAAAGCTGAGCACCGAAGAATTGATGCTTTTGAACTGTGGTGTTGGAGAAGACTCTTGAGAGTCCCTTGGACTGCAAGGAGATCCAACCAGTCCATCCTAAAGGAGATCAGCCCTGAATATTCATTGGAAGGACTGATGCTGAAGCTGAAACTCCAATACTTTGGCCACCTGATGCGAAGAGCTGACTCATTAGAAAAGACCCTGATGCTGAGAAAGATTGAGGGTGGGAGGAGAGGGGGACAACAGAGGATGAGATGGTTGGATGGCATCACCGACTCAATGGACATGGGTTTGGGTGAACTCCGGGAGTTGGTGATGGACAGGGAGGCCTGGCGTGCTGCGATTCATGGGGTCGCAAAGAGTCGGACACGACTGAGCGACTGAACTAAACTGTCAGCGAGCCCTTACTATACATATTCAATTCATTTAATTCTCACAGCAACAATGGAGGACTGTGCTAACAATCTCATTTTACAGGTGGAGAAACAGAATCTTAAAGAAGTAAAGAGATTTGCCCAAATTCATGGGGCCAGTAAATGGAAAAGATTAGAATCAAGCATAAGAAAGTTTAGAATGAAATACTGCCATTTGCAGCAACATGGATGGATCTCGAGATTATCATATCAAGTGAAGTAAATCAGACAAAAATATATGATATCAAGTATATGCAGAATATAAAATATGAATGAATGTATTTACAAAACAAAAATAGACTTATAGACAAAGAAGACAAACTCAGTTACAAAAGAGAAAAAGGTGGAGAAGGATAAATTAAGAGATTGGGATCAGCAGATCCAGATACAAACTATTATACATAAAAGATACCAACAATAAGGTCCTACTGTATAGCACAAGATGTTATATTCGATATCTTGCACTAAAACGTAATGGAAAAGAATTTTTAAAAACTTTTAGTAATTGAAGATCTCAAAGTAGTTACTTTCCACGAATCTGGAGTATATACAATAGAACTGTACAATTATTTCAAATGTATGAATTATCTGAATAAATTTCACTTTCTAATCTTTTCTGCCAGCTGAAAATGTGTAAAGTTTCTAGTCAACTTTCTAGGGTTCATGAAAAATGTCACTTTCTTGATCCCTACCTTACCCTGATCTTTTTCTCAGTTTAGATCAATTCTCAATAGTTTGGCATTTCCACTGAGGAATGAGCAAGGGGTAAGGCCAGACTCAAAGGTCTTCCTGTAGCCTTTTGACAGCTTGAGTGACATATTGTGGGTAGGGCAGCTTGGGACTTTTGGATGCAATGACAGGTGTTTATCTGCCTGTGTCACTGGCTCAATCAGTTTAGACATTCGATTGGGGCTCTCAGACTGGTCTTCTGGATACTAAGACAACACACATATTGGTCTGATCTTTCAAAACATGACATAATTTTCAAGTTTTAGAAAAATAGTGAAAGACCCTACTTCCATCAATTACTTTTTTTAACATGAAGTTCTAGTCTATTGAAAGATTAGTCCTGTATATTTCAAACCCTTCCACTCTAAATGTTTCTCAAATAATCCTGAAAAACAAATGACTCTTGTTGTACGTTCTATAAAGAGTCATTCATTCAATATATCTGTATTTGTAGAAGCAACAATTACTGAGTGAAACATAATACAGAAAAGATATATGGGATTAAAAGCAAACATACCAATTCAAATATGACCAGAATACAAGGGCTACTATTGGAGGGTTATAAAAATTACAGAAAATGTATGCTTGTGCATACAAGACTTTCTGGCCCCAAGTAGGTGTTCATTAAATGAGCGGTAAATGCTTCCCCAGGGTACCCACAATGCATTGATGTGAGCCCACCAGCAGAGGGAGCTCACGGTGCTGTGAGGTTGGATCAGCAGCATTCCTTCAGCTCTAAGTCAAAGGGTCCCTTGTTTTTATTTCTTATCAAACACTAATTTTTACTAAACCCACTAGATTATGCTTATTATGTTAAACTGTGTACTTTTTCCACACATCTAATAAAATGTGGTGGTGATGTTTCTAAAAGGTAACAGTGATGTTCATGAATTTAACAGCTAAAACAATAAATGAGTAATGGAAAGTAAACCACTTCAGTTCTAGAGGAGATATGGGACATGAAAGTGCTAAACTTCCAAGAGCATTTCCACCAATGCATCTAGTGGCACTCAAGGATCGAAACATCAAATTAATATCAAAATTAGAAACAATTCTTGATGTATCTTTAAGTGTCATGCTCTTAGACTTAGTAATACAAATCTGATAATGATGGATAATCATCCTCAGTTTATATAAGAACAGTTCCTATAATCATAGGTCTGAAAAAAACAGCTATTCCAATCTTCCAGGTCATTTTATTTTAATTATAGTTTTTATTTTATAATTTTATTTATTTTACTTTGTTGTATTTAGGAAGGGTTCCACACAGAGGTAAATGCATTCGAGGAGCAGAGTCAAGCCTGATGGTTGCAATTTTATAAATCTGGGTTGATCCTGAGTCATCACTAGACTTCTGAACCCTAGAAAACCATTCTGCTTGTGAGCCTGAATCTAAGATAAGGGTTTCCCTCCAAGTGACTTAGGTCCAAACTTCTTCACATTCCTATAGAAAACCTATACAAGTCTTTTTACTAAGTAGAGTGGAAAAATGTACAGCAACTGATATATCCGCCAAGCATAGTGTAAAGAAGGAATGTTGTCTTATAATAATTATTAAAATAACACTTATTAAATGCTTCCCATGTAATCGGCACACTCTTAACATATGTGAACATATATATTCAGTCATTTAATTTTCCTTTTATCCCTTAAAGGTGGGTATTATGATCATTATCCCAATTTTATAGATGGAGAAGCTGAAAGAAAGGGAGAATAAGCGTCTTGTCCAAAGTCACTAAACTTAGAAGTGGGGGAAGGAAAGAGTCAAGCCCACACTGTCGTCTGCTACCCTATACTACTTTACAGTGATTTGCTATGAGTACTTCACCATCAATCAGCGAATGAATCCAAGTATTGGCACTATTAATAATCCTATTCTAATTCTGTTTCATTATAACTTATATTTTAACATCCAACATTAGAAAATAAGGAAAAACAACTCTCTGTTTCCATGGTTTTCAATTACTCTCTTAGACTCAAGGAGTCATTTGAAAAAGCATCACTAATATACAAGTACCATTTCCTTTGAAAAAGTATCACTAATATTATAGATACTGTTGTTTGAAATAAAATCAGTATAAAAATGTGAACAGAAAAGCACTCCAGGGAAACCTGCCCTCACTTAATGCTCACTGGTCAATACTGACGTTCTGAGCTTGGTTTTGGAATTCACGGGTAGGATGGAGGAGGAGGTCAGGATGATAATAAAGCTCAAAAATATGAGAAAAGCAAAAGTCAGTCAGGGAGTCCATGGCATCATTCTGTACCAGTCAGTGTAGGTTTAGACCGAGATGAGGGGTTATTGACAACAGAGGACAACTTTTCATTCAAAGTTTAAAGGAGGGGATAAGATGTTGCAGAGACAATGCAACAATGATTCTCAGACAAAATAATTATATTCTAATAAATACTAAAAAATGGTCCCAAGAGAACAGAGAATAGCATTGAGGTTAGGTAGACGTAGAATGATTTTGCAGAGGGTAGATACTGACAAGAGACTTCTACCTAGAATATAATTTTAAAAGGACATGTCTAATCCATTTCACAAAATATTTCCAGCAAAAGAGATTCTACAATCAAGTCTATACTCTTACTATATCTGAACAATTCATTGTGAATCACAGTATTTCATAGAAATTATATGAAAGAGATGACTAATCATTTGTTTAAAATCCTTAGGGATAAACTGAGGACATCAGAACCAACACACGGCATTACTGAACCCAGTCCTGTCCCCTGCAAGTCCACTTCCATGTTCTAATTTGATATTCCCAACTACTCCTAAAATTAAAATTCCACCAATTTTAAAGACAGTCCATTCTAGACTTCCTGTCTCAGGAGTGCATATTCTTTAGACTGTCCAGTGTGAGTGAGCAGAGTCTGGAATACAAGGCTGGCCTAGACCTCTGGGAACAATGCTGAAACATACAGCAAATCCCAGAAGATGCCACTCAAATCTGAGAAGTGTACTCATCCATTTCATATTCATTGAGACTCTACTATGTGCTCATCAAAACTGGCCAGAACTGACTCAATTACTCATGTCCATTGTTCCAAAATACTTTCATTACCCAGGTTATGCTCCCTATTGTGCAAATCTATCAGTATACTTGTGACGTTTCTCATAAGTACTTATCTGTTTACCTGTTATTCCTGAAACTGAGTTCTTTGACGGCTTTAGCCATCTTGGCCAACTTTCTATTCCAAGTACCAACATAAGTAATGGATAACATTTATTTAATAAATGAAGGAAGAACCCGAGAAATCTTCCTTTATTAAAGGAAGAGTTGATATCTGGCACCAATATTTTCTCACTCCTCACCCCTCTGAAGCCTGGCATTACCACTAAAACAGATCTTTCCAAGGTTCTTAACAAACCAATTCTTTCTAAATCCAAAGAATCCTCCTAAGCTTTTACCTAGCTTGACCTCTTGATCTCTTTTGATATGCCAACCACTCACCTCTTGGCAAAATCTCCCATTCTTCAACTTCCATAACGCCACGTTGACCTGATTCCCTGGCCACCCCTTCGGCTTTTCCTCCTGTCTATTTTTCTGGCTCTTTTTCTTTTTTTAATCCAATGGTTCTTAACCATGGATGAATACTAGAGTCATCTGGGGGCCTCTGGAAACTCCCAATGCCCTACTAAGGATTCTTCACACAACTCCAATGTGTGTGGGTGAAGCTTTTCCACACCACCACCAAGAAATTCTCTGATACTAGGTGGGGGTCCTGAAATCCAACTTGTAATTATAATATTATCTACCTGGAGATAATGTCAGATCCCACCAATTAAGGGCTCAGTTCTGCAAGCTCCTTGACAAAGGTCTGAGTAATAATTTTCTAAATTTAACTCCAGAAGCAAAAACAACAAAAGCAAAAATAAATGAGACTACATCATACTACAAAGTTTCTGCACAGTAAAGGAAACCACCAGCAAAATGAAAAAGCAACCTACTGAATGAGAGAAAATATGGAGCAGAACTATATAAAAACATGCCCAGCATCACTGATCATCAGGGAAATACAAATTAAAATCACAAGGAGCTATCACCTCACACCTGTTAGAATGGCTGTCATCAAAAAGACAAGAGATAACCAATGCTAATGAGGGCATGGAGAAAAAGGCTGCACATTGTTGGTGAGAATGTAAATTGGGGTAGCCACTATGGAAACAGTATGGAGGTTCCTCAAAAAATTAAAAATAGAACTACCCATAGTTCTAACAATTCTGACAATACTTTTGGGTACAAATACAAAGAAAAGGAAAACACAACCAAAAATAGCATAATGTACCCCTCCCCCCTCCCCCCCCCGCATATTTACTGCAGTATTATCTGTAATAGCCAAGATGGGAAATAACCTAAGTGTTCAATGAGGAGAGAGTGGATGAAGAACTGCAGTATATATATATATATATATATATATATATATATGTGCAGTGGGGTATTATTCAACCATAGAAAAGAATGTAATCTTGTCTGCAACAACATGACTGAGCCCTGACGACATTATGGCAAGTGCACTAAGTCAGAGAAAGATAAATGCTCTATGATCTCGCTTATATGTAGAATCTAAAAAAAAAAAAAAAAAGCTCAGAGAGAGAACAGATATGTGGCTGCCAGAGGTGGGGGCAGGGAGGGAGAAATGAGTGAAGGAAACCAAGGGGTTAACAAAAGAAAAAAGTAAATACAGTACATTACTGAACAACACTGAAAAATACCTTACTATCACCCAGCAAACTGTGATTATCTTCTACAGGACCCAGACGGTAAAGCGTCTGTCTACAATGCGGGAGACCCGGGTTCGAGCCCTGGGTTGGGAAGATCCCCTGGAGAAGGAAATGGCAACCCACTCCAGTACTATTGCCTAGAAAATCCCATGGACAGAGGAGCCTGGTAGGCCCCAGTCTATGGGGTCGCAAAGAGTTGGACACGACTGAGCGACTTCAATTCACTTCACTTCTATAGGACTAGGAAATTTAGGCAACTTTAATAAATTCACATAAAACTTCCTCAATGGGTAATGGAACTTTTAGAAGGAACTTGAAAGGTAAAAATGCACTGGGAGTATGTTTAACAGTTGATTTATAATACATGAAATATCTTTAAAAGACTGCGTTTTTTCCATATCACCCCCCAGCACACATTTCAGATGTCAATCTCGAGTCCACTGCTATTGAAGTTTCCATCAGTGTTTTCCTTTGGTTTGATTAGTTTACACATGTGGTACACAGAACTCAAGAGAACCATTTTATTCACTAGATTATCAGTTTATGATAAAAGGAGTAACTTGGGAACAGCCAGATGGAAGAGACACACAAGGCAAGACATGGGAAACCTGAAGGGGGCTCCCAGACCCTCTCTGAATGCACCACTAGTCCCAAAGCCCTACACGTTCACAAGTCCTGTCCTTTTGGGCTTTTATAGAGGTTTCATTGCATAGCCATGAGTGATTAAATCATTGGCCATTGGCAACTGGTTCAGCCTCCAGGCCCTCTTCTCCTGCTGGTGTCAGGGGGATAGGTATGAAAGTTCCAATCCTCTGATCATACAGTGTGCTCTGCTGGCAACCAGTCACACCCTTTGGTCCTAAAGTCACCTCACTAACATAACAAAAGACTATTTATCACTCTAGAAAACTCCAAGGGTTCTAGGATCACCGTGCCAGAAATGGGGTTGAAGACCAAATATATATTCTTACTATAAATCACAATATCTAACCTAGCTAGACCCACTCCCAGAGACTTTATTAGTTTAGGAGAAGGCCACTAGTACTGGGTTTCTTAAAGCTTGGCAGAAGAATCTAGGTTGCAGCTAGAGTTGACCAAGCTGCTTCTCAAATGGCAGGAGTCCTGTGGGATCTCTTCTGGGTCCAGTGATTCATTTAACCTAGAACGTTCCCAGGTTAAACTCATTAACTTCCATGGCTTAGATTACCATCTCTATGCCAATTACCTTCAACTCTGAACTGCCTATATAGACCTCCTGCCCGCCAGGCCCGTACATTAAGCTGATTACCAGGTATCCGTTTTTACATTTCACGGGACATAGCACCATCATCTGTCCAGAGCCCAAGTCAGAACCTTGAGTAACATCTTTGAAATCTTCTTCCTGTTCATCTCTCTCACTTACTAACTACAAAGTCCAGGTCACAGAGACCTGCTCTGCAGACAAACACCAGTGACTAAATCAACGGCCAGTACAGACACCGTGGACCTCCTGCAGACCTTGCCAGCTCTTGTCCCACACATATAGTGTTCACTGATACCTGGGTTCTGCCACACTCCCTCTTCCCTGCCCCTGAGGACCCCAGGAACCACCCTAGCAGCCAGCCCAGGCCTCTGTGGCAACCCTGGTGTGAGCGGCTAGCCAACTGAGCTCCTCCTTGTACCCACCAAAGGCAAAGTACACGACGCCTGCCTCCACCCCAGTGGCTGATATCACCCTCAGGCCCAGGCTCAAGGTTCAGCCATGCAGCTGTGAGCCTGCAGGTCACCAGCCTGCTGCCCATCATCCCGCTTCACTGCTGTGCACACATCCGGGGAGAGCACACTAACAGCCGGGGCCCCTCTAGTTTCCTGTGGGTCTGCATCAGACCCTGCCTCTGTCACTGCTGAGCACCACCATGCCCGCTGGAGCCAACAGCTCCCCCTGTGCATCTGTGCCCCCCAGCCCAACCCCCAGCCCCAGCCTCCACTGCACGGTGCACACGCGGAGGAAGAGTGTGTGACCGCAAAAGACCATGCAGACAGCCAGTGCTTCTGCAGCTGCCGGAGAATTCACCAAGTTGTAACACAATAACCCCGGCTCGCTTCTCTAATTTACACCGCTTCACATGCCGCCGTTCAACTGTATGCTCTTTTCTTTCCATCCAAAGATATCGCCCTCTCAAAGACCTCAGGGTGCTCATACACGCTTTGCTCTGTCTAGCACCCTTTCCCATAACCTTTTCCTCTGAGATAACTGATTTTTTCCCTCAGTTTTCCACTAGAATTCCTTAGGAAGACAGTACCTTATTCTCCTAACTAGATTAGATTGTTTCACCATACTTTCCTATAATAACCCAACCTATAGACTGCTTCCCTGGTGGCTCAGAGGTTAAAGCGGCCTGGAATGTGAGAGACCTGGGTTTGATCCCCTGGGTTGGAAGATCCCCTGGAGGAGGCAATGACAACCCACTCCAGTACTCTTGCCTGGAGAATCCCATGGAGGGAGGAGCCTGGTGGGCTACAGTCCATGGGGTCGCAAAGAGTCGACACGACTGAGTGACTAAACTAAAGACTGCAAACCCCTTGAGGCAAGGGCCGTGTTTCTTTTGTGAGCCCAGGTTCCAGCACTTAGGCATCCCTCAGGAAATGACCAAATGAACCAATGACCCACACGCCCAATGGATCACCATACCTGGCCCAAGAACTGTGGCCAAGGGGAGATATTTTTTAGCCATTAGAAATATCACCCAGTGGTCAAGTAAATTTTTGGCAATAAATAAAACGCATTTTAGAAAACCTCATCTCTCAAACCAGGTGGAAGCCATTCTTTTAGAGGTGGAGTCTGGGAAATTATTGGAAATCAGGAAACTTAATTCTTTTAATATGATACTTTATGACTCTTTCTGTCTTAATGTTGTGCATAATTAGCATAACAAACCTCTGTTCAACGATGATTTTTCAAAATGACCAGTCTGGGTCAACATCAGCTTCGTAAGCTATAATTTAAAGAGATTTGCAAATAAGAAAGAAAAGTTATCAAGAATATATTTGATGTTTCAACAGTGAGTGGTCTGTCTTTTAATGTTAAGCTAATAATTCCTACAAATCAGGCAGAAGTGAGAATGAGGGAATCATTAGTTAAATGACACAGATGCTAATTAACTTAACCTCTTCCAAATAGGTTATATAATTTCCAGAAAGAAATCTGAAGGGAAATAATGATGACTAACTTGTAATAAACCATTGTTCTCTCTAGTAAGAAAAAGAGGGACAAGAAGGGAGCTTAAAGTTCTAGTAATTATACAACACTGATCTAGAAAAGTGAAAATCCTATTTATTTTACATATAGACATTGGGAAAGCACTTGCTAAAAAGTCAGTATTATTTTTCATAGGGATGTTATGTTTTTCTAAAACAGTGCTCTCCAATAGAAACACAATGCAAGTTACATATGAAATAATTTTTACACTAGTCACATTAAAAAGTAACAAGGAATAAGCAAACTTAATGTTAATATTTTCTTTAACCTAATGCATCTAAAATATTCTCATTTAAATATTCAATCGATATTAATTTCAAACTATTTATTTCAACATATGGTCAACACCTAAAAAATCAAGAGATTATATATATCTTATATATATATATATATATATATATACATGTATGAATTTTTTTGTACTAAGTCTTCAATACCCAGATGTAATCTGTATTATAGGACCTCTCATTACAAACTAGCCACATTTCATGTACTCAATAGCCATATGTAGCTTGTGGGTACTATATTAGACAATAATTATATAATTTTATGTATTTTGTATACACTTCATGTACATTATATAACAAAATTATAACCTTTATTATCCAGACAAGTGTGCATTTGTTTAAGTCTGTATGTGCATACAAACACACATGTATAATGCTATTAATAGCTATCAGTATAAAGCTATTGGCAGCAAGTTAAAAGTAATGAAAGATCTAGAGAGTATGTCTTTTGAAAGATGAATAAAGACAATCTTTTTAATACCATTTTACAGTCATTTACATATTTTCTTCTCTTCTACCTTCAAACATTGGTGACCATGAATGGACTATCATTAAATACATAAACAAAGTCATTACTTGTAATGCCTTAATTTAGCAACCATGTTCAAAGTTTCCTTTTAAAAAAACCTAGCAAGGATGCAGTGGAGAAGGCAATGGCACCCCACTCCAGCACTCTTGCCTGGAAAATCCCATGGATGGAGGAGCCTGGTAGGCTATAGTCCACGGGGTCGCTAAGAGTCAGACACGACTGAGCGACTTCACTTTCACTTTTCACTTTCATGCATTGGAGAAGGAAATGGCAACCCACTCCAGTGTTCTTGCCTAGAGAATCCCAGGGACGGGGAGCCTGGTGGGCTGCCGTCTATGGGGTCGCACAGAGTCGGACACGACTGAAGCGACTTAGCAGCAGCAGCAGCAAGGATGCAAAGCACCTGGGTAGAAAACCAACTGAAACTGGAAATCACTATGGCCTCCCCAGACACAGAGTCTTCACAGACAAGTTTGGATTCAGACCTTCTATAGGCAGATTACCTTCCTCTGGTTCACAGAGGGCAGTACCAAGGAAGTGAGCAGGAAAATACCTCTTAGGTAGGCAGGGAGGTGGAAGGAGCCTGTCTGCACGCAGGAAGAAATACGTCTCTTCTACAGTCAATTCACTTCACTAAAAGGGGTACCTGACTCTCAACATCTCATCCCCTGAACATTAGAGATAAACAGGCCTTTGCTGCTCACTTCTGATTATGACTACACTGAACATACCACAGTATGGGACAATATTATGCAAAACAGAGAAGAGGGGTTAGGAGGTAGGGGGAAGGGTATTGACGTCCTCTTTTGAAGGAAGGAATCTGAATGAAACTTTGAAAATCTTAGACTTGAAGACTAGTCCATGTATACAGCACTTTGAATTGTATAGATGAGCGTTATTTTAAGGGATCTTTCAACTTCATCTCCTTGATAGCAAATCAGGACATGAATGAAAGAAAACATCTTATGACATGGATATCATAGCTCAATATTTAGTTATTATAAGATATTTTTGGTTGAGCCAACAAAAAATATTTTTTCACTGTGTTTCAACTGTTATCTTTTCATTTATACATTTAACTTTTGGTTTCATCTATTAATTGTCTGTATTTATAATCTCATCATGCCTATAACAGATAACATGCAGATATAGATTTAAGTAGAAAACAGAGATAAAAATAAATATATTTTAAATATAAATTTAGTTATTTTAATTGGAGGTTAATTACTTTACAATATTCTTACACTGTTGGTGGGAATGCAAACTAGTACAGCCACTATGGAAACAGTGTGGCGATTCCTTACAAAACTGGAAATAGAACTGCCTTATGACCCAGCAATCCCACTGCTGGGCATACACATCGAAGAAACCAGAAATGAAAGAGACACGTGTACCACAATGTTCATCGCAGCACTGCTTATAATAAACTAATTTTTTTTGAATGTCAGTTAAAGGTAAGATAGTGAGCTAAGCATTGTCTATACATTTGAGACAGAACAACTAAAACCATCTTATACAGATGCTTTTGTGTGTGTGTGTATTTTTTCCTTGACAATTCTTCATAAAGAATACTACATAATATCGAAGAAACCAGAAATGAAAGAGACACGTGTACCACAATGTTCATCGCAGCACTGCTTATAATAAACTAATTTTTTTTGAATGTCAGTTAAAGGTAAGATAGTGAGCTAAGCATTGTCTATACATTTGAGACAGAACAACTAAAACCATCTTATACAGATGCTTTTGTGTGTGTGTGTATTTTTTCCTTGACAATTCTTCATAAAGAATACTACATAATCTACAAACCTGAGAATTTTAAAAAGCATTTAGTTACCAATTTATTGTTTCCAGTGTTAACTTTCTAGACATTATCCTCAGTCCCTTATTTTACAGCTTCAAGTTACTTCTGAGATTGCTCTGAACTGAAACATACAATTTCTTCATATAAGGAAGATGTATTGTTTAAAATGTTATATGAGAAGTAATTTCAGTCAACTCTTTTGCAAATGTTCAAAGATGTGCAAATGTTCTGTTACTATAGCCATCAGTATTTCTACCAGTTGACTGACTAGAAATCTTGTCATCTGCCTTTCACCTCAGTAAATACCTTTTTTATTGGTCAAAAATCTTAAAGTTGAAAATATCCCTTTGACTTACCATTTCTAGTTAATTCTCTTATTCACCAATCAGGTTGATAACAATCAAGGTTTCACTTTGCTTTATTCATTTATCCACCCAATAAATCTTTATTTAATGCATGCTTGCTGTACATCTACCATGCACACATTTCTCCATGGATATTTCTGTAGTCACTTCCTATGTTCCACGTGTCCAGAGAGTTTAGGCTTTCCAACAATTTTGACAGATTTTATCTTAAATTTTAATACAATATTGTGACCGGATCTTTCCAGTTAAATACAGACATCTAGAAATAGATACAGTGTCATTCCAGACAGGAAGTAGGGGATAAATACCAGTGGTTGTAATGTCATGAATCAGGAAACTATGACAGGACAGCAAAATAAAACATTTCCCTCCCGAGACCTTGTCAAGATCCTCTGGCAGATCAAAGCTGTCTGCTATGCTCCTTAAGTCTTCATCCCTCAAGTCTCTTAGGCAAAGACAATTATGCTTTGCAGAGTTATTCCAAATGCATAGGTCTGTGAATGTGTTATGCTTTCCTAGTCTGCCTTTTGGGATGGAAGATGCTTAATAAGAGGGTGGGACTTACTCTACGCAGTGCAGACAACTCCTAAACTCTTATGGATGCTCTCTGAGTCAAAAATAAAATTACATTAGTGCATATTGTATTTGATTTTATTGTCAATGAAGGAAAGAAATATTCCAGTTTGAGAAAAAGCAAAGACTACTATGTAAAAAAAGGGGAGAGGGTATTAAAGATGCAGTGATTAACTTATCCCCAAAGCTCATGGATAATAAAGATAAATAGAAAAAAGGTACCAAGTATAACCATTTATTCACCATTCACAGATCACTCACCAGCTCAGCAGACACCATGTTGGACTCTTCAGTGAATTTTATTTGCATTGAAGATGTATACATGTCTGGAAATGGCTTGGACTTTGGACCCAAGCAGGCCTTTTCCAGTAGTCATGTATGGATGTGAGAGTTGGACTATAAAGAAAGCTGAGCACAGAAGAATTGATGCTTTTGAACTGTGGTGTTGGAGAAGACTCTTGAGAGTCCCTTGGACAGCAAGAAGATCAAACCAGAGAATCCTAAAGGAAATCAGTCCTGAATATTCATTGGAAGGACTGATGCTGAAGCTGAAACTCCAATACTTTGGCCACCTGATGTGAAGAACTGACTCACTAGAAAAGACCCTGATCCTGGGAAAGATTGTAGGCTGGAGGAAAAGGGGACGACAGAGGATAAGATGGTTGGATGGCCTCACCAACTGGATGGACATGAGTGTGAGCAAGCTCCAGGAGCTGGTAATAGACAGGGAAGCCTGATGCACTGCAGTCCATGGGGTCACAAAGAGTTGGACACGACTGAGTGACTGAACTGAACTGAGGCCTGACTGACTTGCAGTCCCATCTTCCACTCACTAGCTGAGTAACTTTAGAAAATGTCCTTGCAACACTCTGAACCACAGAGTCCTCACATGTAAAGTAAGAATGCCACCCATGGCCCAGTGTTGTTTTCTGGAAAAGAAGCAACATATAGGGCAGTTCCTAACAATGTTTGAAGCAATATAGGGTCTGAATTAATATTAGTTCCCCTTTCTTCCCCCATGTGTCTGTGCAAAGCAAATTTGCTGTTGACTATGAAACATGAATTTTCTTCAGAATGCATTTTTCAAATTGTCACAAAAATAAGAAGAGACATTAAGAAATCAAGAGTCTCTGAAGAGAAAAATTAATAATTATACATTAAACCTCATTTTATTAATATATTAACAGTGGAGATGTCAATTTTTTCTTGTGCTCTACTTTTATATTTCATACCTTAAGTAAAACTATATTATTTTCTTTTTAAGTCCTTAGGCTAAATGACAGGGTATGGGATCAATTCCAACTGCTATTCCTGATCTGCCCCTTAGCCTGTTCTTTAACAAGGTTGATAGGTCAAAGATGGAAATAAAATTCTCAAGTCTTGGCTTCGCCGGATCCTGTCATTAATGTGCTCGGAGAGAGAGATTTTAAGATGTGTTTTACCCATGGGGGGCGGGGGCAGGAGGAGGGAGAGAGGGAGAGATGAAGAGAAGGTCTAAGGAGGTGTAAGAAATTTTTCTCTACATAGTTTTGTCAGAATACTGCAATCACTGTCATAAGCAAAAGGGAGAAAAACATTGACAGAAAGGAGACCTCTTTTATGTTAAGAAGGGAACATGGTGTTGAGTTAACAGTGAAAATTATCCCCTTTAAATGAGAATAGGCAATACGAGCGTTTTCCAGGACTTGTCTACCGTGGGGTCCACACGAGTGGGGTGAGGGCTTACTAGCTCCCGTCCCCAGATCCCACTCACCTAGCTGGAGCTGTTCGCAGGTCCTGGCTGGATTCTTCCCAATCTTGCATCTGTAAATCGCCCCAGGTTTGACCACTGAAGTGTTGGAGAGCCAGCTGGCAGTGGGCGCCCCGACTATGAGCCTAAGAGAAACGCGCACGTGGGTGCAGATGTGAGCCTTGCTGCCCACTAAACCCCGGGTCTCCCCAGAGGCAGCCGGGCCGCTCCCGCCACCTCTTCCTCCGCCCACCACCCCAGCACTCAACCCGCCGCCCCAAACTCCAGGGCCTGGCGCCAGAACGCACCCCGGCTGCTGCCACCCCAAGATGAGTTCGTTTCCCAAGCACTTCTCCAGCCAGCTGGGTTCCTCCTGCCTTCTCTAGAGGGAGGAAAGTTTGACTCAGGCAGGGAATCCCTAGGCGCTTTTTGCTAGCTGCGCTGAGATGCCAAAGGCTCCCGCGTCCGACCCTACTCACCATCGGTTCGCCCCGTGGCTGTGCAGCGCCACCGAGTAGCCGAACAGGGTGGCGGGGGGCCCCTCGTAGAGCAGCGCACTCTCCGTGTCCACGTTGTAGGGGCGCCCGGTCGGGACTCCCGAGCACAGCAGAAACATCACCGCCTTCCAGACGGCGGCCCCGCGGGGGCCCGGCCCTCGCCTCGCTTCCACAGCCATGCGCTCTCGGAGGGGAACATTCAGCACTGAACCGCCGCTCTCCGTCCCAGAGTTGCGCGGGATGCGACGGTTGGCCGAGGGGAAGGGCGCCCCAAGGGAAGAGGCTCAGCGCGTCCGGCGCCGGCGGGCGGGAGGGAAGAAGAAGGGGAGGAGGGCAGGGGCCAGGAGAGGGAGGGGGAGGCGGGCTGCGGCGGGCGGAGCGATCCGAGGTGGCGAGGGGTGCGACGCGCCCGCCGAGCGCCACGCCGGCTTCTGCGGCCGCGAGGTGCGGGGATCGCGAGTGCCGGGGCGCGGGCCTCTGGGTGGGGCGCCGGGCGTGGTGCGGAGTCGCAGGGCCCGGCGCGGACGCCCGGCGCGCG
The DNA here is from genome assembly GCA_006410675.1 of Oreotragus oreotragus. NCBI lineage: Eukaryota > Metazoa > Chordata > Mammalia > Artiodactyla > Bovidae > Oreotragus > Oreotragus oreotragus. The sequence continues at coordinate 567,854 of SJYX01019156.1, read as the reverse complement.
TGGCTGCAGGGGGCGCTAGGGGACCTTGGCTGCGCAGCGCGCCCAGGCCCGGCCTCCCGGCGCTGCAGGAGTTGAGCTGGACGGACTGGGCAGGGCTTCGCCTTTAACCGCGGTTAGGGCCTCAGTCCTATCGACCGCGCGCGCCCTACTGTGAGCGTTGAGGCTCCTGCCCGGTGTGGCCCAGAGGCCAGCCACAAACCCGGGCACCGCATGGGCTGCGAAGGAACTGTCCTGAACCTTCGTTGCTAATTCAGCACTACACCTGATTTGGGGGGTGAGGGATTAATAAGCAACCACTAGAAAAATTAACCAGGGAGCCACACACACACGCAGAACACTCCCTGAAGGCGCCCAAGATACATTTTGGTGAAAAAGACGTTATGGTATTTAAGACTTCCACTTACTTCCTCCCCTTACTTCCTCTTTAGGCCGGGCTGCTTGCTTGGGGCAGTGGCTCTAGCTGAAAGGCAGGGAGGGGCAGAAGGTTTAGGCTGTGGCTCTGTTCAAGGGCCAGGTTGGGGTAAGGAAACACTCACTTGCCTCGTTTCGACTGATTCTTCCCTCGGGTTCGTGATGCTGCCCTTTCCACACATCCGATCAGTTCCACCGGATACACGAGCCATCGGGGCTTAGGTCAAGACAGACACCGTAATGAGCCTCTGAAAATGTGCTGGGGAACCACAGCACACCACACTAAACTGGGTTTGACTCTCGTCCTGATTAACCCAGGTGTACCTCAGGTTTCTTTCTAGTGCAGCTGGATAGCCATAGATGATTAGGGTGGTATTTGCAAGAGATGCAGGTCTAGTTATTATTTGGGTTTCCCTGGTGGCTCAGATGGTAAATAGCCTGCAATGCAAGAGACCAGGGGTTGATCCCTGGGCCGGGAAGATAACAAAAGAAGAAAACGCTTTCATCAAATAGTGTGTGTGCACGCATTAAAACCATATTGAAATAGTACCTCTCAAGTTGTAAAAGTAGACACATGATTAAAACACTTGTTCATTTATTTAGCTTATTAATTGAGCAGGCATTTTGCCAGGCCCACAGGATGCCATAGTGAACAAGGCAGGACAAGTTTTCAGGAAAAATTTCAACTAGGTGGTAGACAGACAAATATTTATTGACTGGAGAAAGTTCTGGATGTTTTAGGGACACTTAGTGTTGAAGGAGAAGCACAGTTGTTAGGCTAACCACTTTGAGAGAAAAGATGAAGGGCACCAGAGCCAGGTAGAGGAATGGGAAGAGATGGCCTTTGCTGGAGTGGTTAGTGGCTCCCACGCAGGACAGTACCATATGAGGTTGACTAGGGATGTGGGGACACATTGTGAACCTCCTAAACCAGTTTAAGAATTTATAATTCTGTGCTGGAACTAGTATGCAGCTGTTGGAGGACTGGTCTTGGTCAGCTGTGAGTTTCAGAAGTGTGAAGAAAAAGCTGAAGACAGAAAGCCTAACTTTGCAGGCTTCTGCAGTAGTGAGTGGTGAGATGAGAGTGTCCTGAACTAGGAAGGAGCAGAAAAAAGTTTCAAGAGATAGGTGAGGATAGAACCCAACAGAATTTGGTGACTGGGGCTTCCCTAATGCTCAGTGGTAAAGAACCCACCTGCCAATGCAGGAGACAAGGGTTTGGGTTTGATTCCTGAATCTGGAAAATTCCTGAGAGAAAGGAATAGCTATCCACTCCAGTATTCTTGCCTGGGAAATCCCATGGACAGAAGACCCTGGCAGGCTTTCTATAGTCCATGGGGTTGCAAAGCATCAGACACAATTTAGCAATGAAATAACAGCAAAATTAGGTGACAGTATTGGTAAATACGAATGTGGGGCTGAGACGAAGGAGTCAGGATGCCCAAATTTCAAGTTTGGGATCCGGGAATATGATGCTAATTCACAGAGAAAAACACTGGGGGAATAAGGTTATGCATATGTGTGTGTGTGTATGTGTGTGTGTGTGTGTGCGTGCGAAAGAGAGAGAGAGAGAGAAAGAGAGAGAGAGACTGTATAGCTGGGGGGCAATGGTAGATTAAATTTTAGACAGGTGGAGTTTGAGATATTGTGGAGTGTTAGTATATTCTAGCCAAACCCCACCCAATTATTTTTACTCTTCTGTCAACAGATAAAACAAGGGGACTAGTAATCCTCTCTTATTATTTTCAATAAAGTAATTAAAAGGCAAATAATGGTGAGTGATAAATCTATTGTAAGCATGAAATGAAATGGCTTCCAGAAAAGTAGCTTTAAGGGCCCATGGTAAATGGTCCTGCTGTTTTTCCACTTAGGGCATATTTGTTTCTGGGTAGCCTGACATGCCAATTTCAACCCAATTCTACAACTAGCTCATCATTCTGAAATAAGCAATACCTCTAGCTTGCTGCCACAGAATTTCTAGTTGAGACGTAAAGAAGTGTTAGCTGCTCAGTCATGTCTGACTCTTTGCGACCCCATGGACTGTGTAACCCCCCAGGCTCCTCTGTCCATGAGATTTTCCAGGCAAGAATACTGGAGTGGGTTGCCATGCCCTCTTCCAGAGGATCTTCTGACCCAGGGATCAAACCAAGGTCTCCTGCATTGCAGGCAGATTCACAAAGTTTCTGGTTGGACCTGGGAAGCAGTTATATAAAAGGTTCTTCTATCCACATCCTCCTGGCGCCAGGGGCATTGGAGCCACTGATATGAACTCTGACCTGTTTCTTTCCCTTCTTTCACCAAAATCTCATGCAGTGAAATTCACTCAACACAATTGTTTCACAGGGTAATTAAGAGTGGTGGCCAGTAAGGCATTTGATGGGGCAGAAACTTATTTCTATGATGGCGATTATGGTTATGATTTCATGACATTTTCAGAAACAGCCATATATGACCTTGTCCACTATGGTAGCCCCAAGTTTTTTTCCTACAAGGCTTGGAAAACAGTTTACTTTTCCTAAATCAGGAGGAATAAAGGGTATTTAGCACTGCTGTGACAGAGTCTGAAGATACTGCTGTCTCCCCAGTCAGCAGTTTTGCTGGCAAGTGTGAGAATTAGGTGAGGGGTGGGGAGCATGCAGGCAGGATAACAGAAGGACTTTTTAAAACTGCTCATGCCTATCCCACAGTCTCAAATGAAGTGAAATACTCAGTCATTCGATCAATGTGTCATTGATTAATATGCTTCAAGTGCCCACTGTGTGCTAAGAGATGTGTTAAAGTCTCAAGCGTAAAAGATAAAATACAAGTGATTTGTACCCCTGGTAAGAAATCCTCCCCAGTAGAGAAGATTCCTATGTGGGCTCACCCAGTTTCTCAGCTGATACCAAGAGTAAGTATTTCTCCTTCTTGAAAGACTCTCTTCTCACGACACTTTTTTGAGCTCTTTCCCTCCTTCTCTCTAACCACTTTTGAGTTTCCTTTGCTGGCTTTTTTCTCTCCTCCCCATGTTTTGTGAAGCCCCTGGGCTCCATTCTGAGCCCTCTTTCCCTCCTTCTTCTTTAAGAGCTCTAATCCATTTCCTGTATCTTTAAATACCAGCTAAATAATCCCACTAAATGCCATCGAGATTCCCAAATTCATGTCTCCAGCCTAGACCTCTCTCTCAGCTCCAGGCTCATATGTCTTACTGCCTACTTGACATCTCTGCTTGGATGTCTAATGGGCATGGTACACATAACTATCTAACACTGAATTCTAAACCATATTTCAACTATTTCTCTACCCGGTCTTTCCTGAAAACAGTATGTGCCCAGCAGTTCAGACCAGAAACAGGGAAAGTAATTCTTGAATCCTCCCTCTCTTCTTCTACTTCCTACATTTAATCCATCAGTAATTAAGTCCTATTATCAACCTTCAGAAAGTATCTCCAGCTCATCTGTTTGACGAGCTTCTTCTGCCCTGCTATTACACTCTTCCAAGTACGGTAATCTCATCGGAGGTGTTCTATAACCAGGGACCTGATCTCCCTATTTGTCCCTCCCCCCAACATCAATTTTCTGCACAGAAACTAAAGTGAAAATTTTAAATTCTAATCCCAAAATACAACTTTTGGGTGAGGAGCCTGGTGCCATTCTAAGTTTTGAGACATTCCTTTCTTTCATTAAAAGAGTGAAGGGTTACTCTTTCTGCCCCCTTCTGATGCCTATGTCAGAAGCTTTCTCTATCTCCTTTATACTTTAATAAAACTTTGTTACACACACACACACACACAAAATAAAAATAAAAAAAATAACTAAATCAAAGCATGCATGCTGCTCTCTTGCTTAAATCTTTTAAATAGTTTCCCATCCTCTTCTAGTACAAACCACATTTAACAAGGCCTCCAAAAACTGGCCGCAGATCTGATCTCTGACTCCACTGCCAGCTCACTGGGTCACAGGCCCCAGGTTCACTTTCTTCATCCACTCATGTGGGTGAAAATGATGCACTTAATTTCCTTAAGTGCATCAAGGTTCTTTTTTTTTTTCCCCCCACCCTCTGGGCCTTTACCCATATCATTCCCTCTGCCTGAACACACAACCTCTGGCTTTTCATATGCTTCCTCTCTTTCTTCAATCTCAGCTAAAAGGTCTCCTTCTCACAGACAATTTTCCTGCTCACCCACTTAAAATAGGTTACCACATGGCAGACCATGTTGTTCGTTCTCTTCAGAGCTCTTTAATTTATAGTCACAGATGCCTTTCTGTTTTCACTTTGTCTTTCTCTCTAGAGCACAAAAACAGAACACGTGTGTTGTGTTGTGACGCAGTTCACCTGACCTGCTGCCTGACAAACAGCAGGTGTACAATCAGAATTGTTTTGAATGGCTGTTACTATGATCTGGACTTTTTACATCCTTATGGTAATAAACAGAGACATCTCATATCCAGATTTCTCTCATCTCATATCCAGATGAGAGAAATCTGGATATTCACAAGTTTTTGTTCATGAATTATTTTACACAAAATGGTGTCATTTGGCAGACTCAAAGATCACTATAAAACATGGGCCCTGCTCTCAGTCAGATGATAATTTATTAGGAGAGAGATGCTACAATTTAGAACCAGAGGATATAGTCCAATAGAGAACCAGAGGATATAGTACAATGTGAATGTCGTATATCTGGGGGAAAGAAGGAAGAGCTGGTTCGTAACAAATGATGTAGATACAAAGAGCAGCATGGGACCTCAGTTTGGGTAGAGTGTAGGACAGGGAAAATGAAAGAACTGATGGACTGGGAAAAATTTGATACAAATTGTCAGGTGCAGTTCACATGAGGAAGTAAAATCTGACGCATGTTTTTAGGCCAGAAAATGGTAGCATCAAGAAAAAATAAACGAAAGAAAAAGAGAAACCAGAAAAAGAATTGAAACAGGGAAGGAGAAGAGAATGTGTCCAGATAATGCTGGCTGGGTTCTAGAGATAGGTCTGATAGACATGTCTGACAAGTAATTTTTTTTTAACTTTTAAACTTTTTCTTTAATAGATATTTTAAAATCAATAAAGTAAAGCTTGTAACATGTAAAACAATTAGTGATGCATAAAGAATATGTTTGCCATCTCTTCCTGCCTCCCTCTAACCCAGTCTTCTAAAGTGCTACCTTTCTCCCAATACAATGACTGCCCCCAAGTGCTTATCTCAAGGTCTGCTCCCGGGGGATCTGAACTAAGACATAGGAGACTTTTTCCCACAGTAATAAGGGTCTCAACATGAATCAAGAAGCTCTTTTATCCTGATATGTAATAATAGTCCAAATATCCTGATGCTTGAATATAAATATCAATGATCAGATTGTTTTTTTTTTTTTTAATGGAATAATGTTCTCTTCATTATACAGGTCCTGAAGTCTGTTGAGAAACTGTGGAAAACATACCTCAGAATCCCTACCCTGGAATGTTTATCCAAGGACTCACCCTCCACTGGTGGAGGGCTAACCTTGCCACATTTATGGGTTGCACCTGTTTGCAGATAAGCGCACTTCCAGGTGCCAAAGGAGTCCTCAGGAGGAGGTGAAGGACTTCTGAAACTGCAGTGTGTTGGGGCTGTCTCTTATACACATCTANGGGCTAACCTTGCTACATTTATGGGTTGCACCTGTTTGCAGATAAGCGCACTTCCAGGTGCCAAAGGAGTCCTCAGGAGGAGGTGAAGGACTTCTGAAACTGCAGTGTGTTGGGGGATGCTCTGGGAGCTCAGCTGGCCCAATGGGTGGGGCATCGATGGTGGTGGCCACAACTGCCAATCAAAACCTTATATGGTCTGTTGGTGTTACTCAAACTTGGTTTTTAATCTCTTAAGCTTTCTCTGGTTGGTTGGGGAAAACAAGTGAATGTGAGTAAAGCACTCTAATATAGTATCTAATATATAGTTTTTATATACATACATTAATTAATACATTATTTAATACATTATTTACTGCATTTAATACATAATCAATACTGAAAAAATATAGCCTTTTCTTCATCCTTCTCTTTTAACTTCATCATTAATGATGCAATCTATATAGAAATAAATTGTTGTTCAATCCCTCAGTCATGTCTGATTCTTTGCTACCCCATGGACTGTAGCATGCCAGGCTTCCCTGTCCTTCACTGTCTCCTAGAGATGGCTCAAACTTATGTCCACTGAGTGGATGATGCCATCCAAACATCTCATCCTCTGTCACCCCTTCTCCTGCCCTCAATTACCAATAGAAATAAACTATATATAGAAATCTGAGTTCAGTGTCAATGACTCATGTAGATGTTTGTCTAAGTGAATAAGTGGCATTTTCTATCTCTACTTGCTTCTGTTTATTCACTCATCCAACAAATATTTATTGAACACCTATTATGTGTAACTAAGAGATGCTATGCATACCATGGCAGACAGATTTGGGATCTTTATCCTCCTGATACTTTTATCCCCTTGACACCTTTCAATACATCGACATACATAAGCAGATATACATATTTTTTCTATAGCTATGAATATGTAATTTCCCTCTTAGTGACCCCTAATGGCTCCTCCCCCAACTCAACCCAATTAAATTAGAATTTCTTGCCTGGAGCTTAATATCTTCCATCAGTTCAGTTCAGTCACTCAGTCGTGTCCAACTCTTTGCGACCCCATGAATCGCAGCACGCCAGGCCTCCCTATCCATCACCATCTCCTGGAGTTCACTCAGACTCACGTCCATCAAGTCCGTGATGCCATCCAGCCATCTCATCCTCGGTCGTCCCCTTCTCCTCCTGCCCCCAATCCCTCCTAGCATCAGAGACTTTTCCAATGAGTCAACTCTTC
>SJYX01019156.1:524052-558083 GCA_006410675.1 Oreotragus oreotragus | reverse complement strand
AGAAGAAGAAACAATTGCTTCTTTTGTTACAGGGTATAAAGGACCTGGTATAAAACCATTCTCCCCTCAGAACACATAGTTATTATGTGACAACATTTTATCTCATGAGAAATCTGATCTGGAAGATTGGATTTGTGCAGTGGAATGATTTAACAACTGATCCATGAAAGATATCAAAGGTTCACAAGACACACAGATAGTTTACAGCATCACTCTCTTCTATTGTCAGAGGTCAGAATCCATGTAAATGGGCTCTAAAGCAGGGTCTTATCTGAAGCCTTTCATACGCATGACCTCATCCTGAAAAGCCTAGTTCCTAAGCATTTTAGAAAGAGACATGGTGAATAAACAGTGTAAAATTGGTTAATCATGGGTAACGTTTTAGCACACAACAAACATTTATGTACACATGTCCCAAGTAGTCACTCTGCAGACACTAAAGCAGCTGAAGATGTGCTCTTATTCTTGAATAGCTGGCAATCTATGTAAGCAGACAACCCGCACAAACCTCAAACCAGAAAATAATTTCAAAGCAGCGTACAAAATATGTTATGAATATAGCAAAAGTTATATAATGCAATAGTGGTGCTTTCAGGAGAGCAAAATGTTTGGTTGTATGACTAAGGGAAATAAACTTAGTTTAATCCTACATTTATTTTTCTTTTGCTTTGTTTTCTTTTTTTAATCAGAGCAAACTGGAGGAACACAGATTAGTCTTGGTAGACTAGATAAAAGAGGTAAGAGAACATTAGACACTAAAATATCATCAGTAAATACGAGGAATGTAAACAGGGGAAAGAGGCCACAGGGCTCTGTAAGGACAATGGTGCAAAATAAGAGAAATAATTTCATGCAGCAGCGTTTCCTGAATTGTTTAAAATCCCAAAGAAACGCTGGGAAAGTAATTCTAATTTGAATTAGTAAAATACAATGAATAATACTAGAAATACAAAATTTCAGTTTTATCTCATATCTATGCATTGGAAGTCCAGAAGGCAGCTTGGATATTCTATTTTGGGTACATACTGAAAAGCTTTGTTTATAAGCGTTGTACAGTATATTGACCCAGTAAAGTAAATTTCCTCTGTTTATAGAAACTTGAAAAACTATTTTGGTTTTAAACCCGCATGTTGCTCATAAGGAACTCGTTAGAACTGTGGATGAAAGTGAAAAAAAATCAATCTTAGACTCATCTTTTTCATTACTGTCCAAAATATTGGTAGTACTAATTCAACACAAAAATAATTCCAGCTGTATCTCATACCTATATATCTCAAGTATATATATATACACACATATGCACACACATGTACACACATAAACACACACATATATACATATATTTGGTGGATTGTAGAGCTATTTCTTACCCTTTTCATTGCTTCACATAAAAATCAGCAGACTTTTAAAAACCAGTTTTAGAAACCATACAGGGATTTATGAGACAGGAAACTGTTCATGGAACTGCCCTTGTATATTTTACAGCTTCTTTGTTATTGAAATGAAACGGTCTAATTAAATTGTCACTAAAGTTAATTCCACTCCCCAAATGTTATTGTCTTAAGTTACCATATACACCAGAGAATCCTGTTCTTTCGGAGCCTGCAGTAGGAATCAAAAAGCCACACACAGACAAATAAGCAGATAAAGGGCATTCAGTTCAGTTGCTAACTCTATTCAAGAAAGTGAAATAAGTAAGCACAAGGAGAAAATTACGCACCTTGAATAAATACCAACATTTGCTTCTCTCTATATCAATAATTGTATATCTTATCTATCATGTATAGTATCATATGCTGGCTTAATTAAGTATATGCAAATAGAAAATTTTAACTCCTATATATGTGTCTTTTGATAAATGGCCAAAAAGTAAATTGTGCTTGTGTGTGTCTTTACAAATTTACAAAGTACATTTTCCAAGTGGTACTAAAGTGAAGTAGATATCAGTAAAGCTTGTACGGTGCAAAAGGAAATAATACAGGATGCAACATGGTAGCTAAGACTATATATATATATAAATTTTAAAAGTATAGACACCATGGAGATATGATTTTTATCAGAGGCCTTATCTGGAATTTCTTCTTAGCAAGGAAGACACTACAGCAAAACTCAGAGACAAAATGTCAAAAGACATCTAAGCAGATCACAGACAGACCTCAGGGACAGGGAGAGCAACAAAGACAGCATTCCTCGACTAGTACAAATCTGGTTAAAATAATTTTGCAGTGTAACTGAAGAACACTGGGACCTTTGTTAATGGAGACTGAGGTTGGAGTGAAAAAACTGAGAAGCCTCTGTATTTAGAATAAATTGTCTTAATTAAAGGAAGTGCCAGCCCAGGTCCCCTTAAAGTGATACAAGTACTAACTAGGGCATGGAAGAAAAGGATGTGCAGGAACCAGGTCAAGAGAATAGATAAGAAACAGTACTGGCCGCACGAGCAACGATCTTCTTGGCCACAAGTGAGTAAAGATTATCACTGATTCTTCAGGGAGGACAGAATGAAAATTACTACCCAAAGTCTAACCGAGCTGATTTTTAAAAAAATCAGTAGCACTGTCAGTTACTTGTAGCCCACATTACTCTGTAAGTTTAGTCAATCCCAGTTGATGTTTTATTACGAGCACAAAGTACTGAGATATCAGCTTTAATTATATCTAAGGCATCCTGACTAAAAATAGCAGCCAAAACTCAGTTACCAAGAATGCGTACTAGTTAGTTAGGAGGTAACGCTATTTCCCCAAAGTTTAGTCCTGGCTACTGAAGTACTTTACATTATAGGTTTACATACTCTTAAGTTTATGGATCCTCAAAAGAAAATACTGTTAGGTAGGCTTTATTTCATTTAGAGATGAGGCAAGGCTTTCCAAAGTGTTAAGCACTTGCTCAAGGTGAGTGACTACAGCCCTGACTGTTTCATATCCCCTTATAAGGAGACTGGACTGGCTTATCTAGAAAGACAGCTATCAGAGTGGGTGCCAGGGCTTGGGGTCCCTGGAAACAGAACTGGGCAAAAATGGAAAGACTTTCTTCAAGCTCAAGTTCTAGAAAGCAAGATGAGTGCATTCGAACAAAGCACAGAAGTGGGGAAAGAAAGCAAAGCTAAGGTCCAGGAAGCAGGCAGGCTCTCAAAACAGGAGCAGATCCACATTGTCGTGGGCAATCTCTGTGCACAGAACAGTGGCATCCATGGCTTGTCTAGACTGCCTTCAATGTCATAAAGACATAGAGCTTGCCTGGGAAGAGTGTTACAGTATCAAGTAACTGAAATAGGTGGCACTAGTTATAAAGAACACACCTGCCAGTTCAGGAGACATAAGAGACACAGGTTCGATCCCTGGGTCAGGAAGATACCCTGGCGAAAGGCATGGCAACCCACTCCAGTATTCTTGCCTGGAGAATCCCATGGACAGAGGAGCCTGGCAGGTTACAGTCCATAAGGTCGCAAAGAGTCAGACACGACTGAAGCAACTTAGCATAGTACACACGAGATAGAATTCAAGGACTGGTCTGCCATTCAAATGCACTTTTTTGCTTTGTTTTGTTTTAGTATTTCTTCCAACATACCCCAGTGCAAATGGTATAGGTGCATACAGAGAAGTTCACTGTCTGAAGACACATGAAAAAGATTGCACTCTGAGTAATCATCCTTAATTCCTCCAAGTAATGCTGTCTTTAAATGTTGACAGTACCTACTTGTTCAATTCCTAGCTTAGCTGACTTCAGATTCACAGGTTTCCCCTTGTTTTCCATGTAAATTAAGGAAGCCAGAGATAAGCAGACTGAACTGTTCTCAGTTCAGTTCAGTTCAGTCGCTCAGTCGTGTCCGACTCTTTGCGACCCCATGAATCGCAGCACGCCAGGCCTCCCTGTCCATCACCATCTCCCGGAGTTCACTCAGACTCACGTCCATCGAGTCCGTGATGCCATCCAGCCATCTCATCCTCGGTCGTCCCCTTCTCCTCCTGCCCCCAATCCCTCCCAGCATCAGAGTCTTTTCCAATGAGTCAACTCTTCGCATGAGGTGGCCAAAGTACTGGAGTTTCAGCTTTAGCATCATTCCTTCCAAAGAAATCCCAGGGTTGATCTCCTTCAGAATGGACTGGTTGGATCTCCTTGCAGTCCAAGGGACTCTCAAGAGTCTTCTCCAACACCACAGTTCAAAAGCATCGATTCTTCGGCGCTCAGCTTTCTTCACAGTCCAACTTTCACATCCATACATGACCACAGGAAAAACCATAGCCTTGACTAGGCGGACCTTAGTCGGCAAAGTAATGTCTCTGCTTTTGAATATACTATCCAGGTTGGTCATAACTTTTCTTCCAAGGAGTAAGCGTCTTTTAATTTCATGGCTGCAGTCACCATCTGCAGTGATTTTGGAGCCCAAAAAAATAAAGTCTGACACTGTTTCCACTGTTTCCCCATCTATTTCCCATGAAGTGATGGGACCGGATGCCATGATCTTCGTTTTCTGAATGTTGAGCTTTAAGCCAACTTTTTCGCTCTCCTCCTTCACTTTCATCAAGAGGCTTTTTAGCTCCTCCTCACTTTCTGCCATAAGGGTGGTGTCATCAGCATATCTGAGGTTATTGATATTTCTCCCGGCAATCTTGATTCCAGCTTGTGTTTCTTCCAGTCCAGCGTTTCTCATGATGTACTCTGCATATAAGTTAAATAAGCAGGGAGACAATATACAGCCTTGACGTACTCCTTTTCCTATTTGGAACCAGTCTGTTGTTCCATGTCCAGTTCTAACTGTTGCTTCCTGACCTGCATACAGATTTCTCAAGAGGCAGGTTAGGTGGTCTGGTATTCCCATCTCTTTCAGAATTTTCCACAGTTTATTGTGATCCACACAGTCAAAGGCTTTGGCATAGTCAATAAAGCAGAAATAGATGTTTTTCTGGAACTCTCTTGCTTTTTCCATGATCCAGCGGATGTTGGCAATTTGATCTCTGGTTCCTCTGCCTGTTCTAAAACCAGCTTGAACATCAGGGAGTTCACGGTTCACATATTGCTGAAGCCTGGCTTGGAGAATTTTGAGCATTACTTTACTAGCGTGTGAGATGAGTGCAATTGTGCGGTAGTTTGAGCATTCTTTGGCATTGCCTTTCTTTGGAATTGGAATGAAAACTGACCTTTTCCAGTCCTGTGGCCACTGCTGAGTTTTCCAAATTTGCTGGCATATTGAGTGCAGCACTTTCACAGCATCATCTTCCAGGATTTGAAACAGCTCAACTGGAATTCCATCACCTCCACTAGCTTTGTTCGTAGTGATGCTTTCTAAGGCCCACTTGACTTCACATTCCAAGATGTCTGGCTCTAGATTAGTGATCACATCCTCATGATTATCTGGGTCGTGAAGATCTTTTCTGTACAGTTCTTCTGTGTATTCTTGCCACCTCTTCTTAATATCTTCTGCTTCTGTTAGGTCCATACCATTTCTATCCTTTATAGAGCCCATCTTTCTGTCTAGTCTATGCTTTTCATGTACAGTAAGGGTCAGGAATTGAAAATGAGGCTGAAGGAACGAAATCAAAGGAAGTGATTTTCTAGATCCATGGAAATCAGACCTTAATAATGAGACTTTATTAAAAAGAACCCTGGAACACCTGACCTACCTATGTTCAGGTATAAAAGTAGACATAAACCTATTTCAACTCTTATTCAGAATAATTTTCAGGTTGTTGGCACTCGAGACATAATCATATCTTGTAATAAAATGTGTGGGCTTCCCAGGTGGTGCAGTGGTAAAGAATTTGCTTGCCAATGCAGGAGACGCAAGAGACACAGGCTCCATCCATGTGTCAGGAAGATCCCCTGGAGGAGGAAATACTTCAGTATTCTTGCCTGGAAAATTCCATGGAAAGAGGAGCCTGGTGAGCTACAATCCATGGGGTTGTAAAGAGTTGGACATGACTGAGCATGCACACATAATAGAGGGGGTAATAATTACTGCCAATAATTAGGAGGGGGCTATATTAACATTTACCTGAATGTGAATAAGTTAACAGCATAAAGACTGCACTCCAAGGCCATTCATTAGGGGCAGCGGACGTGGGTGAGTGGCAGAGCTGTGGGTCCTGAAGTAGACATAGAAAGGTATGGGTGGAAAAGATCCAAATCTAATCACATTGCTCTTTTATAGCTGTCACTTCTAGAGACTTCACGTTTTATTCAGACATGGAAAAAGTTACTACATGGCTTTCAGCCGTTAAGTGATTTTGGAAGTGTTCATAAATCTTTATGAAAATCAATTCAGTTTCCAACTGGTAACAGTTTAGGAAATGGGCAAAAACACTTTCATAGCTCCACTGAAAAAAATTTTTCATTGAGTCAAATGAAATTTTAGTGGCTTGACTGAAATGAATCCTTGTTTTGGGATCAATGTCCATATTGACAGTACTTGCCGCCAAAGCACTTTTAAGCAACTTTGAGCCTCTCAGTTTATAGAGTAAAAACCATAGAGCAGAGTGAGGGTGAGGCAGGATAAACCCTTTCCACTGCCCTCATGACAGACCCTTGCATAAATCACACTACCAATATCATCAGATTATTTCTTTTTTTAAGCCAGTTTAACTGTCTTTAAAAAACCCTGGATTTCATAACTTCATTAGATAATTTTTCACAAATAGAACTTCTAAATGGCTTTCAATGCTATTTGGGGGAACTCCTTGTTTTTCATAGTAGAGAACTCAGCTAAATGAGGTAAGCAATGTACACAGGCTAGGGATATTTTTTGAAGTGAGATGGTAGTATGACTTGTAAACAACATTAGAAGGTCTCCTGTATGGGAATTGAAGTGAAAAGAGAAATACTTGTCTGCAGGTTGTTCAGTTAGTGAGCCATGTCTGACTCTTTGTGACCCCTTGGACTGCAGCACACCAGGCTTCCCTGTCCTTCATCATCTGCCTGTGTTTGCTCAAACTCATGCCCATTGAGTCAGTGATGCCAACCAACCATCTCATTCTTTGTCACCCCCTTCTCCTCCTGCCTTCAGTCTTTTCCAATATCAGGGTTTTTTCCAAGGAGTCGGCTCTTTGCATCAAGTAGCCAAAGTATTGGAGCTTTTGCTTCGACATCAGTTCTTCCAATGAATATTCAGGGTTGATTTCCTGTAGGACTGACTGTTTCGATCTCCTTTAGGACTGACTGGTTTGATCTCCTCCTGTCCAAGGGACTCTCAAGAATCTTCTCCAGCACCACAATTCGAAAGCATAAATTCTTTGGTGCTCAACCCTTATGGTTCAACTTTCACATCCATACATGACTACTGGAAAAACCATAGCTTTGCCTATATGGACCTTTGTCAGCAAAGTGATGTGTCTGCTTTTTCATACACTCTCTAGGTTTGTCATAGCTTTCCTTCCAAGGAGCAAGCGTCTTTTAATTTCATGGTTGCAGTCACCATCTGCCGTGATTTTAGAGCCCAAGAAAATAAAGTCTGTCACTGTTTCCACTTTTTCCCTTTCTATTGCCCCATGAAGTGATGGGACTGGATGCCGTGATCTTAGTTTTTTGAATACTGAGTTTTAAGCCACCGTTTTCCCTCTCTTGTTTCACCGTCATCAAGAGGCTCTTTAGTTCCTCTTTGCTTTCTGCCATTGGAGTGGTAAAGAAAGAAAGAAAGTGAAGTCACTCAGTCATGTCCAACTCTTTGTGACCCCATGGATGATAGTCTGCCTGGCTCCTCCCTCCATAGGATCTCCCAGGCAAGAATACTGGAGTGGGTTGCCATTTCCTTCTCCAGGGGATCTCCCCCCACCCAGGGATCGATTCAGGGTCTCCCGCATGGAGGGCAAACTCTTTACCCTCTGAGCGACCAGGGAAGCCCAGAAACAAAATCCTGCATTGCTTCTGTGCTGTGTGTGCTTAGTCACACAAATCTTAGTGTTCTGAATGTTGAGTTTTAAGCCAGTGTTTGAGGCTCTTTAGTTCCTCTTTCGGGAAAGGCAATGGCACCCCACCCCAGTACTCTTGCCTGGAAAATCCAATGGACGGAGTAGCCTGGTGGGCTGCAGTCCATGGGGTCGCTAACAGTCGGACAGACTGAGCGACTTCACTTTCACTTTTCTCTTTCATGCATTGGAGAAGGAAATGGCAGCCCACTCCAGTATTCTTGCTTGGAGAATCCCAGGGATGGGGGAGCCTGGTGGGCTGCCGTCTATGGGGTCACACAGAGTCGGACACGACTGAAGTGACTTAGCAGCAGTTCCTCTTTGCTTTCTGTCATTAGAGTGGTATCACCTGCATATCTGAGGTTGTTATTTCTCCTGGCAATCTTAATTCCAGCTTGTGATTCATCTGGCCCAGCATTTCTCATGATGTACTCTGCATATGAGTTAAACAAGCAGGGTGACAATATACAACCTTGAGATAGTCCTTTCCCAATCTGGAACCAGTCCATTGTTCTATGTCTAGTTCTAACTGTTGCTTCTAGACATGCATCCAGGTTTCTCAGGAGACAGGTAAGTGAAGTCGCTCAGTCATGCCCGACTCTTTGTGACCCCATGGATAGTAGCCTGCACCAAGCTCTTTTGTCCATGGGATTCTCAAGGCAAGAGTACCGGAGTGGGATGCCATTTCCTTCTCCAGGGAATCTTCCCAACCCAAGGATCGAACACCAGGGAGATAGGTAAGGTAGTCGGTATTTCCATCTCTTGAAGAATTTTCCACAGTTTGTTGTGATCCACACAATCAAAGGCTTTAGCTAGTTAATGAAACAAAAGTAGATTTTTTTCTGGAATTTCCTTGCTTTCTCTACGACCCAGTGAATGTTGGCAATTTGATCTCTGGTTCTTCTGCCTCTTTGAAACCCACCTTGTACATCTGGAAGTTCTTGGTTCATGTACTGCTGAGGCATAGCTTGAAGGATTTTGAGCATTACCTTGCTAGCATGTGAAATGAGTGCAACTGTACAGTAATTTGAACATATTTTGGCATTGACAATTCTTTGGGATTGGGATGAAAACTGACCTTTTCCAGTCCTGTGGCCACTGGTGAGTTTTCCAAATTTGCTGGCATATTGAGTGCAGCACTTTGACAGCACCATCTTTTAGGATTTGAAATAGCTCAGCTGGAATTCCATCACCTCCACTAGATTTGTTCACAGTAATGCTTCCTAAGGCCCACTTGGCTTCACATTCCAGGATGTCTGGCTTTAGGTGAGTGATCACACCATCGTGATTATCTGGGTCATGAAGATATCTTTTGCACAGTTCTTCTCCGTATTCCTGCCACCTCTTCCTAATCTCTTCTGCTTCTGATAGGTCCTTATCTTTTCTTGTCTTTTATCATGCCCATCCTTGCATGAAATTTTCCCTTGATATCTCTGTCTGAGGGTAAGCCTCCTTATTTTTTTTATGTCCCTTCATATTTGTAACTCAGATGTCTGTTCACAGAAAAATTTTGCCCTCTTCTCTTGGAACCTCCCTGACCAGTGGTCATTGCCCGTATTTTAGGAGATCTGCTTCCTCACAGATTTCCCCCAGCACAAGAAGGATGTTAATATCCTTCCTTCAGTCCACGTGCCCAATGCTGTTCTGTCTCTTAGTGGTGTCTCATTTTAAACCTGGAGTGGTCATGATAAACTTTAGGCACCAACAAGTAAACAACAGACAATTCTCTGTTTTCCTTGAGTCCATCCCATGCCTACATATTCATGTTTTCTCTCAGTAAATATTTATTGACACCTGCTCTATGCCAGGCACTGTGCTTAGAGCTACAAATATTAATGCAAACATAAATTAAGATAGGGTCCCACAGAAATAGAGATACAGACAAAGAGAATGGACTTGTGGAGAGGGTGGGACAGATCCAGAGAGTAGCATTGACATGTGGCTCAGGTGGCAAAGAATCCACCTGCAATGCAGACCTGCATTTGATCCCTAGGTTGGGAAAATCCCTTGGAGGAGGGCAAGGCAACCCACTCCAGTATCCTTGCCTGGAGAATCCCCATGGAAAGAGAGCCTGGTGGGTTACAGTCCATGGGGTCACAAAGAGTCAGACACAACTGAGCAACTAGCATTGACATGTATATACTACCGTGTGTAAAACAGATAGCTAGTGGGAAGCTGATGTATAACAAAGGGAGTTCAGTTCAGTGCTCTGAGATGACCTAGAGGGGTGGGGTGGAAGGGTGCGAGGGAGGGAGGCTCACGATGGAGGGGGCATGTCGTTGTTGTTCAATAACCCAGTTGTGCCTGACTCTGCAGCTTCCTAGACAGCAGCACGCCAGGCTTCCCTGTCCATCACCATCTCCCAGAGTTTGCCCAAGTTCATGTTCATTGCATCAGTGATGCCATCCAGCCATCTCATCCTCTGATCCTCTCTTCCTCGTCTGCCTTCAATCTTTCCCAGCATCAGGGACTTTTCCAATGAGTCAGCTAGTTGCATCAGATAACCAAAATACTAGAGCTTTAGCATCAGTACTCTTCCAGTGAATGTTCAGGATTGATCTCCCTTAAGATTGACTGGCTTGATCTCCTTGCCATCCAAGGGATTGTCAGGAGTCTTGTCCAGCACCATAGTTGGAAGGCATCAGTTCTTTGGCATTCTGTCTTCTTTACGGTCCAGATATCACAAGCGCACATGACCACTGGGAAGACCATAGCTTTGATTATATGGTCAGCAGAGTGATGTCTCTGCTTTTCAACATACTGTCTAGGTTTGTCATTGCTTTCCTGCCAAGAAGTAATCATCTTCTCATTTCATGGCTGCAGTCACCATCCGCAGTGATTTTGGAGCCCAAGAAGAGGAAATCTCTCACTACTTCCACATTTTCCCCTCTATTTGATGTAGTAATGGGACCGGATGTCATGATCTTAGTTTTTTTTAATATTCAGTCTTAAGCTGGCTCTTTCCCTCTCCTCCTTCACCCTCATCAAGCAGCTCTTTAGCTCCTCTTGGCTCTTTAATTCCTCTCCCCTACCCCGAAGAGAAGGGGACATAGGAATACTTAAAGCTGATTCATATTGTTGTATAGCAGAAATTAATACAACATTGTAAAGCAATTATTCTCCAATTTAAAAAAATTACTTAAAAAGAAGACAGATCCCACACTGCAGGAAATTACAATATACGTATGTGATTCAGATGAAATAAAAAAAGAACTATACTTTTTAAAGCACAATATTCCATGTAGGAACAAAGATAGCTTTATGATCTGAAGGGGGACATCTACACTCTTTCAATATGACTAGCTGCTTACTGGATAGGCTGGTGGAGCATTAGGACTGCAGTCAATCACATTTTTAGGAAACATTAGGAAACAAAATCCAAAAACTTTTCATTTAGGAAAAGTTAGGCATGTGGCACACACCAGGGAGTGGTAGGAAGAAGCAGAGAAGAGGTGGGCAGTGTTCAGACATGGGAAGGTCTTGGGCCACACTAAGGAGTGTGAGTTTTTACTACATTCAGAAAAACAGTTTATGCAACATCCTTACATGCCTAGGGATACTGGAGTCACAGGAAATCAGACTCAGATAGTTTAGTTAAATGACAGATGCATTAACATAGGAGGGAAATGCCGAGTCTGAATTAAATCTTAGAAGGCTAAAGAGGAAGAGATGGAATGAGGGCAAGGGAAACACTGAGCATATCACACTTCTGGGGTGACAGGGTGTCGCCACGCACTGTGACAGAGGGTGAAGGAGGGAGCCTTTTGGATGGGAAGATAATCGCAGCAGGGTGTTGTGCTGAATTTGACTTTTCTGAGAGAGAGCCAAGTGACTATATTCCAGAGACAATTAATGAGGCAATTTGGGGACTCAGGAGAGATGCCTGTTGTAAAGATATTATTTTGGTAGGATCATTAACTAAGGGGGGCTTCCCAGGTGGTTCAGTGCTAAAGAATTCGCCTGCCAACACAGGAGACATGGGTTTGATCCCTGGGTCAGGAAGATCCTCTGGAGGAGGGCAGGGCAACCCATTCCGGTATTCTTGCCTGGAGAATCCCATGGACAGAGGAGCCTGGTGGGCTACAGTCATGCAGGGGTGGCAAAGAGTTGGACACAACTGAGTGATTGAACATACCCACATATTAACACAGAGATGTATGATGAAGAGAACTGTAAAGATAATAAAACGCAGCTTTGAGAAAACCTTGAAGGATACAAAGTTCGGGGTCACACAGGTGAAAAGGAAGCTTCAGCAGGTCTATGAAGGAATCATCTGAGAGGCAAGAGAAACAGGGAAATGTCACGTCTCTCAGGTGAGCAACAGGACCGCTCTCTCTGATGTTGCTTTTTCCACAGGCTGGTTTCTTCATTTCCCACCCACTTTTTCTGCCGTGTTCTATCTCCCCTGTTACTACCAGATAGCAAGCCCTCTCTCGGGCCTGAACCTTATCAGCCTTAGTCCTAACTTTTATTTCCATATCTGGTCCTCTAAGGGTGGCAGCCCACATACCACTTCCCACAAACGACTTCACTGACCCAAATTTCAGTTACCTCAGTCTCTTCAAATTTAGAAGGAGATGGATAATGGACATACACGTCTTAGTGCCTGCAAACCTCCCATGGAAAACACAGCTGTATTGGAACAGGAGGGGAAGCCAAAGAGACTAAGCAGGAAGGCTGAGTGCTGGACTCAGCAGGGGAGGAATGAGGCAGCTAGGGCCGTGGCTGTTCTTCAGTATGAGGAGGGCACGGCAACCCACTCCAGTACTCTTGCCTGCAGAATTCCGCGGACAGAAAACCTGGTGGGCTACAGTCCACGGGGTCGTAAATAGTCGGACATGACCGAGTGACTAAGAGTAGTCCTTTAGTATAACGCACCCGGCCCTGTTGTCAGATGCCAAATCCTCCTAGTAGCTCTGGGGAATGGTCCTGAGCTGAGGGATTAGTGCGGAATTGCATTGCTGGATTTTAAGGGTCAGGCTCTGAGAAGATCAGTGGTTCCTGACGTTTTAAGTGAGCTCACAGCACTCAGGTAGTTTGGTGAAGTGTTTGAGAGTGAGCTGAGGTCTGAATTAACTTGGGGATTCTAGGGAAACATGGTTCAGAAATTTGGTTTAGAATCTAGGATGGAAGGATTTCAGTGAGGCCATATACTTCCAGTAAAGTGGGGGTTTTATTCTGGGGAACTCAGTGGTTAAAAATGTGGCTGTTTGAATTTTTGCTAATGGATGAACTTGGAGCCCAATTTATTTCTCTCTCTCTCTCTTTTTTTTTTTTTCCATTTTCTCTCTCTCTCTCATACACACACACACACACACACACACAGAGCTTGTAAGCTTATGCCCCACTAAAGTAAGACTAGATAGATGTGAATTAACTCTATTCAACATTTGCATGTAAGACATGCACAAAATGCGGCGTGTCTATTGTACTCTAAACATCGTCCTCATTCTGTTGTCACATACACGTTTTAAGTGGCTGCATAGGGAAGGGGCTGGGCGGTACTCCCAGGGTTGGGTTGTCTGGGAACCTCCTGATCACTCCAGGTGGTGGCATAACAATCCTCAACGACAGTAGAACACCTGGAGAATGTCTTCTAAGACAGAGCTTCTTAAACTTGAATGTGCCTATGCATCACCCAGAAATCTGGTTAAAATGCAAATTCTGATTGAAAGCTGGTCTGGGGTGGGGCCTAAGATTCTGCATTTCTAACAGGTTCCCAGGTGATGCCATAACTGCTAGCCTATAGATGACACTTTGAGTAGTAAGGTTTTAAGAGAATATTCTTGGTTGAGTTTTATTACACAGTTATGCCAGCAGAGTATAAAATCTGTCAGTATTGCCAGCTCAGAAAATCTGAACCAAGCAGCTAAGTGTAAATCGCTCTTTTCTGTCAACATCTTGTGGTTGAAAAATTAAATTAGACTATGTAATGAAAATCTATTTTGACATTTAGTTAGAAGCTATATTAATCCTCTTTTATGATGAGATAAAGTTCTGAAGGCTGCTATCTTTTACTAACAGATTCAGTGAATTATAGTTAGAAATCCCATCTCTCTCTATAACTGCCTGTAAATTATCATGGTGAAATTCCTAGTGTAGTTCAGATTCTTTATTTAAATTAAACGCTGTTTTCAAACTAATAGAATGATTTGTAAAGAAATCTTGTAGCTATTTTCTGTCTTCCTTCCTCACCTCTTACTCTTTCTCCTATCACATCTTTCTTCCTTCCTTCCTTCCCTCCCTGAAAGGAATACCAGGTTCCATAATAGCTCAAGTTCATGAGTCTATTTAATAAGTACAGGGAACCCAGAAAGCAATTTTCTGACTATATTCTTATTGACATTTTAATTTGGATGAGGCTTCTAATTCTTAAGAATGAATATAATTTCTGAGAATCTAAACCTTAACATCAAACATCTACATTGATAGATTCTCCCAAACAGTTGAGATATTTTTATCTCAAAAGACTTCAACAGTTAAATCTTCAGGTGTTTTCAGCCTGCTGTGGGTTGGGCACATCAATGATGTACTATGATTATGAAGAATATTTAAATTTTAAAAATTCACCCCTGAGTCTGACATTACCATAATGATGTTCTGAAGAAGACTAACTCTGTGAACCAGATTATTATTCCCCAAAGGGGAATTCTGTGGTTACACAAACTTTGTAAAATGTGCACTCTTTAACTTTTTCTTAGACACCTACAGATCACATAAATATTTGAAAAATACTGAGAATCAACCTATTGTACTTATTACAGTGTTTCTCAAGTTTATTTGTTCATGGAGTACACTTGGAGAAATGTTTCCCTTTTCCATTTTTAATCTTTTTCCATATTGATTACATTTTTGGCTTGAAGAAGACATGGATAGAATGCCATTCCTTACTTCATCCATTAAAAACAAAGCCTTCACAGAGAGTTAGATGAGTTTCTCTGAAGTCTTTTTGGAAAACCAGGACCTTCTGAGCTGTGTCAGGCAAGGGGATGTCTACCAAGGAGGGAAGGAATGGTGGGGATATGGGGAGAAGAGTGATGATTCATCACCTGGCTGGCACACCGGATGGATGTCAGAATGCTGTCAGCAAGGAATGAACGTGAGGATGGCTTCTGGGAAGAAAACTAGCAAAGCCTAGAGAAGATTTTTTTTTTTAATGTGTTTACCACCTCTACCCTCTTCATACTGGTTTAAGCCACCATCTTTTCTCATTTCTTTAAAAGCCTTTTTACTGGTGCCTCTGTGCTTATCCCCTTACCATCAATTCCTCACATAACTGTCAGAGTGATCATTTAAAAACATAAATCAAGTCATGTGACTTCCTTGCTCAAGCCTTTCCAAGGGGTTTCCATTTCATTTAGCCCAGTGAAATACAGCTCCTTGGTCACAGCGAAAAGGCCTTGTGAATTTCTGCAACCTCACCTCATGCTTTATTCAGTTCATTCCAGCCCTGGCCTTTTTGCTCTTCCACCAAAATGCTACACTGTTTTTAAATGTTGTGGCCTTGGTACTTTCTATCTTCTGTCCATACATTTCTTTCTTCAGATGTTCACATGACTTGTTCCTTTATTCCCTGCCAAGTTACCTCCTCAGGGAGACCCTTCCTGATCAGGCTAAGACATCTGCTTTATTTTTCTGATAAACTTTTTTTTTGTCTGTACTTTTACACTTATCTCTTTTCTGCTGCCTCCACTTCGAACTGATCTCTGTATGCTCAGCACTTGAAACAGTACATCACATATTGTACTAACAAATCTTTCTGAAGTGCAACAGTAAAGTCCATAAAGTTCAAAGAGAAAATCATCATGATCAGTTAACAGAGAAAGCGGTGGACTTCCTGACTTCCCTGGTGGTTCAGTGGTAAAGAATCCACCTGCCAATGCGGAGATAAAAGATGTCAACAAGGACTTTGCCATTCAGAGTTTTCACTGTGATCTTCAAATGCTTTCTATTACTCTGTAATGTTCTTTACAAACAACCCACTGCCTTCTCTCTTTTTAAATATATTTGTTTATTTATTTGGCCGTGCCGGGTCTTCGTTGCTGCGCGGGTGTTTTCTCCAGTTGCGGCTAGGAGGGCTACTCTCTAGTTGCGGTGTGTGGGCTTCTTATTGCAGTGCCTTCTCTCATTATGGAGCACGGCTCTAACGCGCGTGGGCTTCAGTAGTTGCAGCGCACGGGCTCAGCCGCGGCGGCTTCTGGGCTCTCGAGCACCGGCTCAAACAGTAGTCAAACATTGGCTTAGCTGCTCCACGGCAGGTGAGATCTTCCCAGACCAGGGATCGAAACTGGGTCTCCTACCCTGGCAGGTGGATTTAAGATCCGAGCACTGTTTCTTAGAGACTATCATAGACTGAAATGGACAAAAACAAATAAACAATAAACCACCTCTGAATTAGGCAAAATCTAAGCTGTCTTCTACATATTAGGTTTTGAATTCTAGTTTTCCACTTAGCCAAACTGACCCTCCCCTTACATTAAAACTGTATTTCAAAGACCCTTCCTTAAAAAAAAAAAAAAAATCTTCGAGGAGACTTCTCTGGTGGTCCAATGGTTGACAGTCTATCCGCTGATGCAAGGGCCAAGGGTTCGATCCCTGGTCTGGGAAAATTCCACATTCCTCAGAGTAACTAAGTCTGTGTGCGACAATGACTGAGTCCATGAACCCCAGAGCCTGCGACTGGCAAGAGAAACCACCACAGTGAGATGCCCATGCCATGGAGCTAGAGGGGAGACTCTATTCTGCACAACTAGAGAACGCTCGTGCACAGCAACAAAATCCTAGGGCAACCAAAAAAAAAATCTTTTAAGACATTAAAATTCAAGTCTAGATTATTCAGAAATCTAACAGACAATTTTATCTGGGCAGTGCATTGATTCACACACACAGAAACCAAATTAATTTTCCTTATATGCAATAGCATTTTGAGTATAGATAGCTGATGTTTGTCAGACTTTAATCTGTTCAAACCTGTGGAGGGGGGTTCATGTTTGGGAGTTCGTGTAAAAAAATAAATAAATAAAAAAATAATAATAAATAAATTAAAAAAATAAAAACATATGTCAAGAGTGGCCCCTGCAGGGGGGGCAGGTGCCTGGTCTGCCCCAGCCCCGCGCCCAGGTGGGCAACACAGCCACCGCCCACAGGCACGCCGGGCTCCCCCGTCCCCCTCTCTCTCTCACCATCAGGCCTCTGGACACAGATCCCCCTGCCTGGAGTGCCCTCCCCTGCCCACCAGCACGCCCCCAACCTGGATAGCTGTCTCCTGGCTGGTGCACCTCAGTTAGCTGTCCTCCTAGCTGCCTTCCCTGATCCCTCCCCCAAGGCGGGTCAAGGGGCCCCTCTCACCCATCTTCGGGCACCTAGCCCGCCCCGATTACAGCACTCGTGCCTGTCATTGAATCACTGCCCATTTAATGCCCAAGCTCAGGGTTCTCTGCCCAGACTTTGTGTTTCAAGAGCATGGCACAGTCTGCACAGAGCAGGGGGCCCTGATGTTTGTTGAGCAAAACAAGGAATCCAAGCATGACTTCACAGGGGGCGTCAGAGGGGACACTTCTCCTCTGGATGAAGCCAGAGCCCAGCCGGGCTGCGGCCACCCTGGACACACCACAGGCTACACCCTAGGGGAATGGGCAGCCTGACTGATTCCTCACCATCACCGCCATCCCCATTTTATACATGAGGGTACCCCAGCTCAGAGAGACCCAGCAGCTGGCCCAAAGTCGCACAGTGAGAACACGGCAGACCCAGGAGGGCAGCTCTAAATGCAGGTCCAGGAAGCCCCCAAGGACTGATAAAATAAGACTCCACACCCTGGGTGTCTCCTTCCAGGGCTGGCTCAGGCCCAGGCACCCCGGCAACACCTGTGTTAACAAGGCTCTGGGGATCCCAGTGGTGAGGCAGGTTTGGAAACCAGTGTCCTAGCACAGAATGTGGGGAGCAAAGTGGCAGCCTTGGGAAGAGTAAAAGAGGCATATTGCCCATGAGTCTGTAATTCCGCTCCTGGGTGAGACCCACGAGAAACTCTCCGAGAGCACAAGGAGACACTGGCAGAGACAGCCACACAGAGAGGCTGCCGGGGAACTTGCCTAGGCGGCCACTCGGAACAGACAGCGGGCACTGCCACAGCGCAGAGCTGCGCGGCGAAGGACAAAGCAAACCTCAGGGGGGCCTCCCTGGCGGTCCAGCGGTTAAGGATCTGTCTTCCAACGCAGGGGACGCAGGTCCGATCCCTGGTCAGAGAACTCAGGTCCTACATGTCATGGGGCTACTGAGTCTGCGTGCAGTAGAGCCCTTGAGCCACAGCTAGAGAGTCTGTGTGCCTCAACAAAAGACCCTGCGTGGCTCAGCTGAGACCCAACACAGCCAAGTAAGTAAACATGTTTAAAAACAGGCAAACCAGAGCAGTGTGACGATACTCGCCCACAGGACACACACAGTATGATCCTGCACCCATCGTCCTACCGCATGCAGAACAGAGCCAAGCATCGTTTATGGAGAGATACATACACACATATGGGCTTCCCTGGTAGCGCAGCTGGGCAAGAATCCGCCTGCAATGCAGGAGACCACGGTCAACTCCTGGGGTGGGACGATCCGCTGGAGAAGGGAAAGGCTGCCCCCTCCAGTGTTCTTGCCTGGAGAACCCCCATGGACAAAGGAGCCTGGTGGGCTACAGTCCATGGGTCACAAAGAGTCAGACACGGCTGAGTGACTAAGCACACATACGTGTATATAAATTTTTTCAAGTGCACAGGAACTAAAGGAATTAAAAACAGCTCATCCGGGAGAAGGTTGGGGGCTTCTGAGGAGAAAGAAGAGGAGAGGGAGGAGGCATAAGCGGGGGCCTCTGATTATATCTGCAATGTTTTCTTTCTTAAAAGGAAAAGTTTTGACACAATTAGAGTAAAATATCAACATTTGACCAAGCCAGGGGCAGTTCATTATTTCATTCTCTATAATTTCCCATATGCTTGAAAGAGTACATTATTAAAATATATGATGCTTGGTGAGAGAGGGAAATCCCTTCCTGTCAGACCCACATAAAGGACGCCATTCATCTTTAATGAAAGATGTGTATAAGAGACAGGGCTCTTTCCCTCTCCTCCTTCACCCTCATCAAGCAGCTCTTTAGCTCCTCTTGGCTCTTTAATTCCTCTCCCCTACCCCGAAGAGAAGGGGACATAGGAATACTTAAAGCTGATTCATATTGTTGTATAGCAGAAATTAATACAACATTGTAAAGCAATTATTCTCCAATTTAAAAAAATTACTTAAAAAGAAGACAGATCCCACACTGCAGGAAATTACAATATACGTATGTGATTCAGATGAAATAAAAAAAGAACTATACTTTTTAAAGCACAATATTCCATGTAGGAACAAAGATAGCTTTATGATCTGAAGGGGGACATCTACACTCTTTCAATATGACTAGCTGCTTACTGGATAGGCTGGTGGAGCATTAGGACTGCAGTCAATCACATTTTTAGGAAACATTAGGAAACAAAATCCAAAAACTTTTCATTTAGGAAAAGTTAGGCATGTGGCACACACCAGGGAGTGGTAGGAAGAAGCAGAGAAGAGGTGGGCAGTGTTCAGACATGGGAAGGTCTTGGGCCACACTAAGGAGTGTGAGTTTTTACTACATTCAGAAAAACAGTTTATGCAACATCCTTACATGCCTAGGGATACTGGAGTCACAGGAAATCAGACTCAGATAGTTTAGTTAAATGACAGATGCATTAACATAGGAGGGAAATGCCGAGTCTGAATTAAATCTTAGAAGGCTAAAGAGGAAGAGATGGAATGAGGGCAAGGGAAACACTGAGCATATCACACTTCTGGGGTGACAGGGTGTCGCCACGCACTGTGACAGAGGGTGAAGGAGGGAGCCTTTTGGATGGGAAGATAATCGCAGCAGGGTGTTGTGCTGAATTTGACTTTTCTGAGAGAGAGCCAAGTGACTATATTCCAGAGACAATTAATGAGGCAATTTGGGGACTCAGGAGAGATGCCTGTTGTAAAGATATTATTTTGGTAGGATCATTAACTAAGGGGGGCTTCCCAGGTGGTTCAGTGCTAAAGAATTCGCCTGCCAACACAGGAGACATGGGTTTGATCCCTGGGTCAGGAAGATCCTCTGGAGGAGGGCAGGGCAACCCATTCCGGTATTCTTGCCTGGAGAATCCCATGGACAGAGGAGCCTGGTGGGCTACAGTCATGCAGGGGTGGCAAAGAGTTGGACACAACTGAGTGATTGAACATACCCACATATTAACACAGAGATGTATGATGGAGAGAACTGTAAAGATAATAAAACGGAGCTTTGAGAAAACCTTGAAGGATACAAAGTTCGGGGTCACACAGGTGAAAAGGAAGCTTCAGCAGGTCTATGAAGGAATCATCTGAGAGGCAAGAGAAACAGGGAAATGTCACGTCTCTCAGGTGAGCAACAGGACCGCTCTCTCTGATGTTGCTTTTTCCACAGGCTGGTTTCTTCATTTCCCACCCACTTTTTCTGCCATGTTCTATCTCCCCTGTTACTACCAGATAGCAAGCCCTCTCTCGGGCCTGAACCTTATCAGCCTTAGTCCTAACTTTTATTTCCATATCTGGTCCTCTAAGGGTGGCAGCCCACATACCACTTCCCACAAACGACTTCACTGACCCAAATTTCAGTTACCTCAGTCTCTTCAAATTTAGAAGGAGATGGATAATGGACATACACGTCTTAGTGCCTGGAAACCTCCCATGGAAAACACAGCTGTATTGGAACAGGAGGGGAAGCCAAAGAGACTAAGCAGGAAGGCTGAGTGCTGGACTCAGCAGGGGAGGAATGAGGCAGCTAGGGCCGTGGCTGTTCTTCAGTATGAGGAGGGCACGGCAACCCACTCCAGTACTCTTGCCTGCAGAATTCCGCGGACAGAAAACCTGGTGGGCTACAGTCCACGGGGTCGTAAATAGTCGGACATGACCGAGTGACTAAGAGTAGTTCTTTAGTATAACGCACCCGGCCCTGTTGTCAGATGCCAAATCCTCCTAGTAGCTCTGGGGAATGGTCCTGAGCTGAGGGATTAGTGCGGAATTGCATTGCTGGATTTTAAGGGTCAGGCTCTGAGAAGATCAGTGGTTCCTGACGTTTTAAGTGAGCTCACAGCACTCAGGTAGTTTGGTGAAGTGTTTGAGAGTGAGCTGAGGTCTGAATTAACTTGGGGATTCTAGGGAAACATGGTTCAGAAATTTGGTTTAGAATCTAGGATGGAAGGATTTCAGTGAGGCCATATACTTCCAGTAAAGTGGGGGTTTTATTCTGGGGAACTCAGTGGTTAAAAATGTGGCTGTTTGAATTTTTGCTAATGGATGAACTTGGAGCCCAATTTATTTCTCTCTCTCTCTCTTTTTTTTTTTTTCCATTTTCTCTCTCTCTCTCATACACACACACACACACACACACACAGAGCTTGTAAGCTTATGCCCCACTAAAGTAAGACTAGATAGATGTGAATTAACTCTATTCAACATTTGCATGTAAGACATGCACAAAATGCGGCGTGTCTATTGTACTCTAAACATCGTCCTCATTCTGTTGTCACATACACGTTTTAAGTGGCTGCATAGGGAAGGGGCTGGGCGGTACTCCCAGGGTTGGGTTGTCTGGGAACCTCCTGATCACTCCAGGTGGTGGCATAACAATCCTCAATGACAGTAGAACACCTGGAGAATGTCTTCTAAGACAGAGCTTCTTAAACTTGAATGTGCCTATGCATCACCCAGAAATCTGGTTAAAATGCAAATTCTGATTGAAAGCTGGTCTGGGGTGGGGCCTAAGATTCTGCATTTCTAACAGGTTCCCAGGTGATGCCATAACTGCTAGCCTATAGATGACACTTTGAGTAGTAAGGTTTTAAGAGAATATTCTTGGTTGAGTTTTATTACACAGTTATGCCAGCAGAGTATAAAATCTGTCAGTATTGCCAGCTCAGAAAATCTGAACCAAGCAGCTAAGTGTAAATCGCTCTTTTCTGTCAACATCTTGTGGTTGAAAAATTAAATTAGACTATGTAATGAAAATCTATTTTGACATTTAGTTAGAAGCTATATTAATCCTCTTTTATGATGAGATAAAGTTCTGAAGGCTGCTATCTTTTACTAACAGATTCAGTGAATTATAGTTAGAAATCCCATCTCTCTCTATAACTGCCTGTAAATTATCATGGTGAAATTCCTAGTGTAGTTCAGATTCTTTATTTAAATTAAACGCTGTTTTCAAACTAATAGAATGATTTGTAAAGAAATCTTTTAGCTATTTTCTGTCTTCCTTCCTCACCTCTTACTCTTTCTCCTATCACATCTTTCTTCCTTCCTTCCTTCCCTCCCTGAAAGGAATACCAGGTTCCATAATAGCTCAAGTTCATGAGTCTATTTAATAAGTACAGGGAACCCAGAAAGCAATTTTCTGACTATATTCTTATTGACATTTTAATTTGGATGAGGCTTCTAATTCTTAAGAATGAATATAATTTCTGAGAATCTAAACCTTAACATCAAACATCTACATTGATAGATTCTCCCAAACAGTTGAGATATTTTTATCTCAAAAGACTTCAACAGTTAAATCTTCAGGTGTTTTCAGCCTGCTGTGGGTTGGGCACATCAATGATGTACTATGATTATGAAGAATATTTAAATTTTAAAAATTCACCCCTGAGTCTGACATTACCATAATGATGTTCTGAAGAAGACTAACTCTGTGAACCAGATTATTATTCCCCAAAGGGGAATTCTGTGGTTACACAAACTTTGTAAAATGTGCACTCTTTAACTTTTTCTTAGACACCTACAGATCACATAAATATTTGAAAAATACTGAGAATCAACCTATTGTACTTATTACAGTGTTTCTCAAGTTTATTTGTTCATGGAGTACACTTGGAGAAATGTTTCCCTTTTCCATTTTTAATCTTTTTCCATATTGATTACATTTTTGGCTTGAAGAAGACATGGATAGAATGCCATTCCTTACTTCATCCATTAAAAACAAAGCCTTCATAGAGAGTTAGATGAGTTTCTCTGAAGTCTTTTTGGAAAACCAGGACCTTCTGAGCTGTGTCAGGCAAGGGGATGTCTACCAAGGAGGGAAGGAATGGTGGGGATATGGGGAGAAGAGTGATGATTCATCACCTGGCTGGCACACCGGATGGATGTCAGAATGCTGTCAGCAAGGAATGAACGTGAGGATGGCTTCTGGGAAGAAAACTAGCAAAGCCTAGAGAAGATTTTTTTTTTTAATGTGTTTACCACCTCTACCCTCTTCATACTGGTTTAAGCCACCATCTTTTCTCATTTCTTTAAAAGCCTTTTTACTGGTGCCTCTGTGCTTATCCCCTTACCATCAATTCCTCACATAACTGTCAGAGTGATCATTTAAAAACATAAATCAAGTCATGTGACTTCCTTGCTCAAGCCTTTCCAAGGGGTTTCCATTTCATTTAGCCCAGTGAAATACAGCTCCTTGGTCACAGCGAAAAGGCCTTGTGAATTTCTGCAACCTCACCTCATGCTTTATTCAGTTCATTCCAGCCCTGGCCTTTTTGCTCTTCCACCAAAATGCTACACTATTTTTAAATGCTGTGGCCTTGGTATTTTCTATCTTCTGGCCATACATTTCTTTCTTCAGATGTTCACATGACTTGTTCCTTTATTCCCTGCCAAGTTACCTCCTCAGGGAGACCCTTCCTGATCAGGCTAAGACATCTGCTTTATTTTTCTGATAAACTTTTTTTTTGTCTGTACTTTTACACTTATCTCTTTTCTGCTGCCTCCACTTCGAACTGATCTCTGTATGCTCAGCACTTGAAACAGTACATCACATATTGTACTAACAAATCTTTCTGAAGTGCAACAGTAAAGTCCATAAAGTTCAAAGAGAAAATCATCATGATCAGTTAACAGAGAAAGCGGTGGACTTCCTGACTTCCCTGGTGGTTCAGTGGTAAAGAATCCACCTGCCAATGCGGAGACAAAAGATGTCAACAAGGACTTTGCCATTCAGAGTTTTCACTGTGATCTTCAAATGCTTTCTATTACTCTGTAATGTTCTTTACAAACAACCCACTGCCTTCTCTCTTTTTAAATATATTTGTTTATTTATTTGGCCGTGCCGGGTCTTCGTTGCTGCGCGGGTGTTTTCTCCAGTTGCGGCTAGGAGGGCTACTCTCTAGTTGCGGTGTGTGGGCTTCTTATTGCAGTGCCTTCTCTCATTATGGAGCACGGCTCTAACGCGCGTGGGCTTCAGTAGTTGCAGCGCACGGGCTCAGCCGCGGCGGCTTCTGGGCTCTCGAGCACCGGCTCAAATAGTAGTCAAACATTGGCTTAGCTGCTCCACGGCAGGTGAGATCTTCCCAGACCAGGGATCGAAACTGGGTCTCCTACCCTGGCAGGTGGATTTAAGATCCGAGCACTGTTTCTTAGAGACTATCATAGACTGAAATAGACAAAAACAAATAAACAATAAACCACCTCTGAATTAGGCAAAATCTAAGCTGTCTTCTACATATTAGGTTTTGAATTCTAGTTTTCCACTTAGCCAAACTGACCCTCCCCTTACATTAAAACTGTATTTCAAAGACCCTTCCTTAAAAAAAAAAAAAAAATCTTCGAGGAGACTTCTCTGGTGGTCCAATGGTTGACAGTCTATCCGCTGATGCAAGGGCCAAGGGTTCGATCCCTGGTCTGGGAAAATTCCACATTCCTCAGAGTAACTAAGTCTGTGTGCGACAATGACTGAGTCCATGAACCCCAGAGCCTGCGACTGGCAAGAGAAACCACCACAGTGAGATGCCCATGCCATGGAGCTAGAG
Organism: Oreotragus oreotragus; assembly: GCA_006410675.1. NCBI lineage: Eukaryota > Metazoa > Chordata > Mammalia > Artiodactyla > Bovidae > Oreotragus > Oreotragus oreotragus. The sequence goes on along the minus strand of SJYX01019156.1, from coordinate 533,320 downwards.
GGGAGACTCTATTCTGCACAACTAGAGAACGCTCGTGCACAGCAACAAAATCCTAGGGCAACCAAAAAAAAAATCTTTTAAGACATTAAAATTCAAGTCTAGATTATTCAGAAATCTAACAGACAATTTTATCTGGGCAGTGCATTGATTCACACACACAGAAACCAAATTAATTTTCCTTATATGCAATAGCATTTTGAGTATAGATAGCTGATGTTTGTCAGACTTTAATCTGTTCAAACCTGTGGAGGGGGGTTCATGTTTGGGAGTTCGTGTAAAAAAATAAATAAATAAAAAAATAATAATAAATAAATTAAAAAAATAAAAACATAAAAAAAATAAAGCTTATGGCTTATCTATTGTATCTTGTTTCTTACAGTATGTATTAAATTTCAGGAGCAAGATTTATATTAGGAGTTAGATTGAAAATCTGGAACTGATGAAAGACATTCGCTTTTAACTTTATGGCCTTAGTCCCAGAAATTTTATATCAGCAATGTAAAGCACTCCAAGCTAATAGAAAAATTGGATTAAAATTAATATAAGGTTATTTTTCAAAAGGCTTTGTAGTTATGTTAATGACCTGATGATAAATGTTCAAGTAAAATTTGCACCATGAAGATTGCTATATACAAGTGACAGCATCCTGGGTGCACCAGAGACTGCATGCGGACAGCAGTGACAGAGAGGTACCGTCAGCCGGGGCTGACTGTCAGGAGGCTTTGGCAGGGACTGCAAGCTGATCATCAACGTTCACTCTCCCCGAAGTATTATGGCTAAGTTGGCCATCTGGCCACCAAGGGACTATCTTTTCTGGCATTGCCACCCCTCCCCTAATCCTTACCACTAAATACGACTCTGACTTTGTTCCCACCAGGGGAAAGTCAGTGGAAGCTCTGCATGCCTCTTCCAGTCCCAGGACTTAAAGCAGTGTGCATATGATCCTTTGGGCATTTTCTCCCTCAAAAAACTAAAACAAATTCTATTTAAAGGAACTGTCTTTAGAAAACATTCCTTGTAAGGTAGGGGAAACACCCTGGATGATAATGGAGAAAGGAGATGGAAGAAGCCTGGATATCTGAAGTTCAGAGCAAGAGCACAGAAGCCTGCCTACTTGGCCCAGAATGATACGCGAGGAGGACACGAAAATCACTTTTGAATTCTTCTATTGTTAAGACTCCCTGGGATAACATTAGAACAGCTTAGCCTTTCAGTTCAGTCGCTCAGTCATGTCCGAATCTTTGTGACCCCATGGACCGCAGCATACCAGGCTTCCCATCACCAACTCCCAGAGTGTACTGAAACTCATGTCCATCGAGTTGGTGATGCCATCCAACCGTCTCATTCTCTGTCATTCCCTTCTCTTCCTGCCTTCAATCTTTCCCAGCATCAGGGTCTTTTCAAATCAGTCAGTTCTTTACATCAGGAGTTTCAGCTTCAGTGACATCAGTCCTTCCAATGAATATTCAGGACTGATTTCCTTTAGGATAGACTGGTTGGATTTCCTTGCAGTTCAAGGGACTCTCAAGAGTATTCTCCAAAACCACAGTTCAAAAGCATCAATTCTTCAGCGCTCAGCTTCCTTTATGGTCCAACTCTCACATCCATACATGACTATTGGAAAAACCATAGCTTTGACTAGACAGAGCTTTGCTGGCAAAGTAATGTTTCTGCTTTTTAATATGCTGTCGAGGTTGGTCATAGCTTTTCTTCCAAGGAGCAAGCATCTTTTAATTTCATGGCTGCACTCACCATCTACAGTGATTTTGGAGCCCCCCAGAATAAAATCTGTCACTGTTTCCATTGTTTCCTCCTCTATTTGCCATGAAGTGGTGGGAATGGATGCCATGATCTTCGTTTTCTGAATACTGAGTTTTAAGCCAGTGTATTCACTCTCCTCTTTCACTTTCATCAAGAGGCTCTTTAGTTATTCTTCATTTTCTGCTATAAGGGTGGTGTCATCTGCGTATGTGAGGTTATTGATATTTCTCTCAGCAATCTTGGTTCCAGCTTGTGCTTCATCCAGCCCGGCACTTCACATGATGTACTCTGTATATAAGTTAAATAAGCAGGGTGACAATATACAGCCATGATTTAATCCTTTCAAAATTTAGAACCAGTCTGTTTTTCCATATCCAGTTCTAACTGTTGCTTCTTGACCTGCATACAGATCTCAGGAGGCAGTTTAAGTGGTCTGGTATTCCCATCCTTTTAAGAATTTTCCACAGCTTGTTGTGATCCACACAGTAAAAGGCTTTGGCGTAGTCAATAAAGCAGAAGTAGATGTTTTCCTGGAACTCTCTTGCTTTTGCAATGATCCAACAGATGTTGGCAATTTGATCTCTGGTTCCTCTGCCTTTTCTAAATCCAGCTTGAACATCTGTAAGTTCTCAGTTCACATACTGCTGAACCCTGGCTTGGAGAATTTTGAGCTTTATTTTGCTAGCATGTGAGATAAGAGCAACTGTGCATTAGTTCGAACATTCTTTGGCATTGCCTTTCTTTGGGATTGGAATGAATACTGACCATTTGCAGTCCTATGGCCAGTGCTGAGTTTTCCAAATTTGCTGGCATATTGAGCACAGCACTTTCACAACATCATCTTTTAGGACTTGAAATAGCTCAACTGGAATTCCATCACCTGCCCTAGCATTGTTCCTAGTGACGTTTCTTAAGGCCTGCTTGACTTCACATTGTAGGATATCTGGCTCTAGGTGAGTGATCATACCATCGTGGTTATCTGGATCATGAAGATCTTTTTTGTATAGTTATTCTGTGTATTCTTGGCATCTCTTCTTAATATCTTCTGCTTCTGTTAGGTTCATACTATTATGTCTTTTATCGAGCACATCTTTGTATGAAATGTTCCCTTGGCATCTCTAATTTTCTTGAAGAGATCTCTAGTCTTTTCCATTCTATTATTTTACTCTATTTCTTTGCACTGATCACTGAGGAAGCCTTTCTTATCTCTCCTTGCTATTCTTTGGAACTCTGCATTCAAATTTAAAAAGCTGTCCTTGGTGCCTATTCCCTTTCAGGTTCTGCTTTGTCTTCATGTTGTCCTGTCATTCACCCAGACCCCAGAGGCTGCCTGTATCTGTGTTCTATTCTAGGTTCTTTCCTTCATGTTCTCAACTTGTTTGGCCTCTAAGACCTGAGTCATGTTACATTTGTTTTTAGCCCCATCTGATGCTTGCAAATAATTCAGATTAACTCAGTCAATTTTCAGAAGCCTACAGGCCATTATTCTCTGAAAGGTTCTTATTTTTCTTGAGAGTTGTGGCTTAATCCAAATTAAAGGATTTTATTTTCCTGGCAGAGGTTCAACCAGAAGCCTACAGGCTATTTCAATATCTGTCCAGTTAATCTGTATAATGCTAGACCTCCCCTCTTGTATGAAAAGTAAAGAACCTTTGCCTCAGATTCTCAGGCTAGAGTCAGGTTCAGCCTGCTCTCTCAAGACAGGAAGAGAGCTGAACAGGAGGCCAGGCCCATCCTCTCATCTCTATTTCACCATTTCTCTAGGAAGCTAGAAGTAAGAGATCATCCCAGTTGTTAATCTGAGAAACAGGCTTAATTAATAAATAATATCACAAGGTTATGAACTGCATAAGCATCAATGACTACCTGCTATTTCTAAGCAGACTTAACCAATGAGATTGTGTGGCTCAACTTAGATTTTAGAGGTTTCCATTTTCTCATCTCAATGAATCAGACATTCAAAGTTTCCCAGTACTGCTTTAGATTCTCCAACTTCATCAGTCTTTGTGAGGCTAAAAGTGAAAGAATGTGTAGACAGCACTGATCAAAGGAAGTCCACCTTCCTTTGGGCACCTTATGTTCAAAATACNCTGATCGCTGAGGAAGGCTTTCTTATGTCTCCTTGCTATTCTTTGGAACTCTGCATTCAGATACTTATATCTTTCCTTTTCCCCTTTGCTTTTCACTTCTCTTCTTTTCACAGCTATTTGTAAGGCCTCCCCAGACAGCCATTTTGCTTTTTTGCATTTCTTTTCCATGGGGATGGTCTTGATCCCTGTCTCCTATACAATGTCATGAACCTCCATCCATAGTTCATCAGGCACTATAAGTTTCTTGATACTTGTTTTTTTTCTGCTCTGAAATTAAGAAATTGGACTCCACCAATGAGCTCACATTTAGTATCTCTCAAATATAGGTAGTAGTTTAGGTCATGAAGTAGATCAGAGTGGTGTGTGCGTGTTCAATCACGTCCGACTCTTTGCAACCCATGGACTGTAGCCTGCCAGGCCCCTCCTTCCATTAAATTTCCCAGGCAAGAATACTGGAGTGGGTTGCCACTTCCTTCTCCAGTGACTTGTCAGTTCTTATCTGTCTTATCATTTGTTTTCACAACATGCCAGAAACTAGATATGTTCCCTCCAAAACTAATTGACAGTGCTTTTTATGTTTACTCTATTAACTTGCATAAAAGTTTGTATAAAAGCAAACTAATCATCCCAACTTGAATGATTAGTTTGTATGTACTTAACATTTGGAAAACTAAGGGGAGTCGTTTGTTCACTTCTTTATGCAAGCTGTCATTTTCATAATCTAGATGCAGTGTTAATGCTTAGGCAATGGCTAAGCATTGTGTGTTTTGACATTTCATTTCTCCATGAAGGACACTGCAAAAAATTTTCTCAAGATTTATAGATTTGGAAAGAGGATTAGATTTTTCTGTGTGGTTCAGAAGAACATAGTGAAGACCAAAATAATTGAAGAAAAAAATTTAGCAGTTAGATGACTTTCAAATTGGAATGGTTTCTTAGGGAGGCAGAAGGTCCTGTCTTTTAGGTCATAGCTGCTAAGATTTAGGTTGCATGAAATCCTCCAATATACTCTTAAATTCTTGAACTGGGACATTAAGTCCCCACCCCACCACCACCTTCCTATTCTGCCTTTTTAAAAAAAGTAAAAGAAAAACTGTATGTTAATAAGTTAAGTGGGCCTTAGGAAGCATTACTACAAAGAAAGCTAGTGGAGGTGATGGATTTCCAGCTGAGCTGTTGAAAACCCTGAACGATGATGCTGTTAAAGTGCTGCACTCAATATGCCAGCAAATTTGGAAAACTCAGCAATGGCCACAGGACTGGAAAAGGTCAGTTTTCATTCCAATCCCAAATAAAGGTAATGCCAAAGAATGTTCAAAGTACCACACAGTTGTGCTAACTTTACATGCTAACAAGGTCATGCTCAAAAACCCTTCAAGCCANAGCAAATTTGGAAAACTCAGCAATGGCCACAGGACTGGAAAAGGTCAGTTTTCATTCCAATCCCAAATAAAGGTAATGCCAAAGAATGTTCAAAGTACCACACAGTTGTGCTAACTTTACATGCTAACAAGGTCATGCTCAAAAACCCTTCAAGCCAGCCTCAACAGTACATATACTGAGAACTCCCAGACCTCAAGCTGGATATAGAAAAGACAGAGGAACCAGGGATCAAATTGTCAACATCTGCTGGATCATAGGAAAAGCAAGGGAATTGTAGAAAAAGATCTGGTTCATTGACTGCACTAAAGCCTTTGCGTGGATCACAGCAAACTGTGGAAAATTCTTAAAGAGATGGGAATATCAGACCACCTTACCTGTGTCCTGAGAAACCTGTTTGAAGGTCAAGAAACAACAGTTAGAGCCAGACATGGAACAATGGAGTGGCTCTAAATTAGGAAAGGAATACGTCACATTAGGAAAGGAGTATTGTCACCCTGCTTATTTAAATTCTATGCAAAGTACATCATGCATATGCCAGGCTGGATGAAGCACAAACTGGAATCAAGTTTGCCAGGAGAAATATCAACAACCTCAAATATATAGATAATTCCACTCTAATGGCAGAAAGAGGGGAGGTACTAAAGAGCCTCTTGAGGGTGAAAGAGGAGAGTGAAAAGGCTGGCTTAAAGCTCAACATTCAAGAAAACTAAGATCATGGTATCCGGTACCATCATTTCATGGCAAATAAATGAGGAAAAAATGAAAACAGTGACAGCTTTTTATTTTCTTGGGCTCCAAAATCACTGCAGATGGTGATTGCAGCCACGAAATTAAAAGACACTTGCTCCTTGGAAAAAAAGCTATGACAAACCTAGACAGCATATTTGAAAGCTGAGACATCACTTTGCCAACAAAGGTCATATACTCAAACCTATGGTTTTTCCAGTATCATGTATGGATGTTAGAGTTGTAACAATGAAGGCCAAGCACCAAAAACTGATATTGTTGAACTGTGGTGCTGGTGAAGACTCTTTTGAGAGTCCCTTGGACAGGAAGTCAAACCAGTCCATCCTAAAGGAAACCAACTCTGAATATTCATTGGAAGGACGGATGCTGAAGCTGAAGCTCCAGTACTTTGACCACCTGATGCAAAGAGCCAAATGATTGGAAAAAACCCTGATGCTGGGAAAGAATGAGGGCAGGAAGAGAAGTGGCTGACGGAGGGTGAGATGGTTGGATGGTGTCCCTGACTCAATGGATATGAGTTTGAGCAAACTCTGGGAGATGGTGAAGGACAAAGAATCTTGATGTGCTGCATTCCATGGTGTTGCAAAGAGCTGGACATTACTTAGTGACTGAACAACAGCAATCTTATTTAGCAAGAGTAGACCTGTGTCCTGTATATTTTCATGTTGGAATGGTGAGCCTACCGTTTTCATTCAGGGTTAGATGGTAGCATTTTTTGTAATAATATCATTTCTACTGTTCAGTCAGGATGCACGTTGTGGTATTGTTTTTCCTTCCTCGTCACATTAAAAGATGTTTTGAACTTACATTTCAACTAACAAGTACTGTGTTAGTTACTGATGTCTACTGACATCTCAGTGGGTTTTGATTTGTAATCATGGTTGTAGGACAATAAAGACACTGATCAATGAAGTCATCAGTATTCTACTTATAGAGAAATTTGCCTTATATAGAGAGGGTTATTGAAATTTGGGATTTATAAAAAATTTATTGCATGCTTATTTGCTTTACTTATATTAGTTTGGTTTGCTTACAATAGGTTTTGTTTACTTACAACAGGTTTAGTTTAATTATACATTTTAATAGTGCAGTCATTTCAAAACACTTTCACTGCACAATGACATTTAAATTGACCATGTTTATCAATTTCCTTTCTTTATAAAAATATTAAATGATACTGAATTCAGTGTTGATTCTCTGAACTCCATTTTTCTTTTAAGCTTAGCACATCACTGTTTACTGTTTTCAAGAATATAGTCCTCTACTGCATTTGGGCAAAAGAGTAATCACCACTCTTTGGACTGCACCTCTTGCTTTACAGGAGCCGTGCAACATTCCCCTTTCCTCCAGTTGGGTAGCATAAGAAGCCAAACAGGCACCAGTTTGAAAACTGAGCACCAATACCATCTTTGAGAGTCACAGGAGGGGGTATAGTCTGCCTCAGTGTCATACAATTTTATCAGGCAGATGTTTTCTTGCTTGTATATTCCTGTGTACACAAGCAGTGAACTCAGCCACAAAAGGCACTTGCAAATCTTTAACCAGGAGCTTACCAACTGTTCTTGTTTTATTGGAGAGGATCACAGTGAGAGTGGTAGCTATGGTATTTGTGAGTTATTGTGGTGGTTGTTCAGTCACTAAGTTGTGTCCCACTCTTTGAAACCCCAAGAACTGCAGCACACCAGGTTTCCCTGTCCTTCAGTATCTCCGGAATTTCCTCAAACTCATGTCCATTGAGTTGGTGATGCCATCCATCCAACCATCTCATCCTCCGTTGCTCCTTCTCCTCTTGCCCTCAATCTTTCCCAACATCAGGGTCTTTTCCAATAAATAGGCTCTTTGCATCAGGTGGTCAAAGTACTGGAGCTTCAGCTTCAGTATCCGTCTTTCCAGTGAATATTCAGGGTTGATTTCCTTTAGGACTGATGGTTTGATCTCCTTGCTATTCAGTAATGAGTTCGTGCCCATTACTGGTAAGGTCTTATGCTGGGTGCTTTGAATGGATTATCTTTAATGACAGTCTTACAAGGTAGCTATTATTATTTTCACCCCTGTTTTACAGCTGAGGGGACTAAAACACAGAAGTTGAATAATTGCTGATCTTACAAACTTTGGAATGGTTGGAGAGATGTCAGAATGTGACCTTAGTCTTTGTTACTTTAAAGACCCAGATGGTGCTAGTGGTAAAGAATCTGCCTGCAAGCATGTGAAGGAAGAGAGAGAGATTCTCTTTTAATTCATGACTTAATATATATAAAGCTTTTAGAATAATGCTTACAAAATAGCCCTTTATATAGAAGCACTGTATTTATATTAATTACTATTTCCCCTAAGTCGCTTATTTGAAGATGTTATTTTTTTCTTCTTTACAGCAGGTAGTAGTGGCTTTAGAGGATCAGAAGCTTGATCATAGAAGTCCCTCCTCTGACCTTAGGTCTATAATCAAGTTAATGAGCTTGAATACAAGAGTGTGTATAAAAGAAACAGGCAGCTCTGGTGCCCTCCCCTAATTGTTCCCTTCCTGCTCCTACACACACACGCTATTTCTCAGCTAAATATTTTAGCTGTATAGAAAAAGCAGTTCCCGAGTGACTAGCTGATTTTATTCTGATAAACCTTCTTATCATTTTGTAATATAGATTTCCGTTTTCTTTTAGTAATCCTAAAACTACAGGGATGTAAAATGAATTAAATTTATAGCTGACTTCAATGTGCCTATCCTTTGAAACCTTTAAAAACGTGAAGTCATTTGTATCTGCTTCAACTGTGTTTTTAGTTTTAATTTATATTGGATTAAATGGTTTAGTATTTATTTGAGGATAATCTCAGAATTTAGCATGGCATTTCCATTTGCAGAGTCACATTTACGAATGTGGATCTCTTCCTGTCTCTTGTCTCTGGGTCTCATTTTTTCTCTCATGGACGTCTCCCTAGCTCCTCCCAGGAGGACCTGTGTGGCCCCCACACTGGTTAGCTCTGCCTGAAAGCTCCATATGCTGAGTGTTATACCCTGGGCGTTGAGACAGTATTTCTGGCCAGTCAGCATCTGGATGAAGTGAGTTGTTGTAGAAAAGAGAGTGGGGAGCTAAAGGATGGTCACATCCCAGGTCACGTCTGAATCCTTGGGACCACCTCCATGTGTGGGTTCTTGACTTTGTACAGGAAAGAATTCAAGAGGGAGCCAAGTAAAGAGAAAGAAGGTGTGCTCAGGGAGGAAACATACTCTATAGACAGAATGTGGGCCATCTCAGATTGAAAAAGAGGAACGAGAGGCCCCAGGATATGGG
>SJYX01019156.1:464017-521674 GCA_006410675.1 Oreotragus oreotragus | reverse complement strand
TGGTTTGATCTCCTTGCTATTCAGTAATGAGTTCGTGCCCATTACTGGTAAGGTCTTATGCTGGGTGCTTTGAATGGATTATCTTTAATGACAGTCTTACAAGGTAGCTATTATTATTTTCACCCCTGTTTTACAGCTGAGGGGACTAAAACACAGAAGTTGAATAATTGCTGATCTTACAAACTTTGGAATGGTTGGAGAGATGTCAGAATGTGACCTTAGTCTTTGTTACTTTAAAGACCCAGATGGTGCTAGTGGTAAAGAATCTGCCTGCAAGCATGTGAAGGAAGAGAGAGAGATTCTCTTTTAATTCATGACTTAATATATATAAAGCTTTTAGAATAATGCTTACAAAATAGCCCTTTATATAGAAGCACTGTATTTATATTAATTACTATTTCCCCTAAGTCGCTTATTTGAAGATGTTATTTTTTTCTTCTTTATAGCAGGTAGTAGTGGCTTTAGAGGATCAGAACCTTGATCATAGAAGTCCCTGCTCTGACCTTAGGTCTATAATCAAGTTAATGAGCTTGAATACAAGAGTGTGTATAAAAGAAACAGGCAGCTCTGGTGCCCTCCCCTAATTGTTCCCTTCCTGCTCCTACACACACACGCTATTTCTCAGCTAAATATTTTAGTTGTATAGAAAAAGCAGTTCCCGAGTGAATAGCTGATTTTATTCTGATAAACCTTCTTATCATTTTGTAATATAGATTTCCGTTTTCTTTTAGTAATCCTAAAACTACAGGGATGTAAAATGAATTAAATTTATAGCTGACTTCAGTGTGCCTATCCTTTGAAACCTTTAAAAACGTGAAGTCATTTGTATCTGCTTCAACTGTGTTTTTAGTTTTAATTTATATTGGATTAAATGGTTTAGTATTTATTTGAGGATAATCTCAGAATTTAGCATGGCATTTCCATTTGCAGAGTCACATTTACGAGTGTGGATCTCTTCCTGTCTCTTGTCTCTGGGTCTCATTTTTTCTCTCATGGACGTCTCCCTAGCTCCTCCCAGGAGGACCTGTGTGGCCCCCACACTGGTTAGCTCTGCCTGAAAGCTCCATATGCTGAGTGTTATACCCTGGGCGTTGAGACAGTATTTCTGGCCAGTCAGCATCTGGATGAAGTGAGTTGTTGTAGAAAAGAGAGTGGGGAGCTAAAGGATGGTCACATCCCAGGTCACGTCTGAATCCTTGGGACCACCTCCATGTGTGGGTTCTTGACTTTGTACAGGAAAGAATTCAAGAGGGAGCCAAGTAAAGAGAAAGAAGGTGTGCTCAGGGAGGAAACATACTCTATAGACAGAATGTGGGCCATCTCAGATTGAAAAAGAGGAACGAGAGGCCCCAGGATATGGGGTTGTCAGTTTTTATAGGGGTGGGTAATTTCACAGACTAAGTGGGCTTCCCAGGTGGAGCTTATGGCTCCACTGGTGAAGAATCCACCTGCAATGAAGGAGGCCTGGGTTTGATCCCTGGGTTGGGAAGATCCCCTGGAGAAGGGAAAGGCTACCCACTCCTGTATTCTGGCCTGGAGAATTCCATGGACTGTATAGTCCATGGAGTTGTGAACAGTCAGAAATGACTGAGCTAGCATGCAATGCAATTTCATAGGCTAATGAGTAGGAAGAGAATTCCATTGTTTTGGGAAAGAGTGGGACTTTCCTGAAATTGGGCCACCACCCACTTTTGATGCTTTCTGGTCATCCTTGGAATCTTTAGGATTCCCAGGTGGCTCAGTGGGTAAAGAACCTGCCTGCCCCTGCAGGAGACATAATGAGATGAGGGCTCAATCCCTGTGTCGGGAAGATCCCGTGAAGGAGGGCATGGCAATCCACTCCAGTATTCTGGCATGGAGAAACCTATGGACAGAGGAGCCCGGCAAGCTGTGGTCCATAGGGTTGGAAAGAGTCAGACAGGACTGACGTGACTGAGCAAGCATGTTAGAACCATCGGGGGCCTGGAGTGTGTTACGATGAGCTTATACTGAGGCTCAAGGTCAAGTAGAAGTTGAACTGGCCATTGGACCTAGTTGGCTCTAATCAGTTTATGCTATGTCCTCTGGATATGTTATCCTTTTAAATGTTGTACTCTGCCCCCTTCCTGTTTCATGGTCACTCTGTGTATGAAAATCAGTTTAATAGGGCATGTTTACTTCACAAGCTGGAAGGAGGTGTGACTCTCCTATTAGGACCCTTTCTTTCTTCCTGAGAAGACCCCTGCCTGAATAGTCCACTCTTACCCAAGTGATAACTCGTAGTAATTTAACCTGAAAAATTTGATATCAACAGTGTAGCTCCCTAGGGGTCACCTGCAGAAAAGAATTTCTCCCTTCCTTGAATAAGTGGGTCCCTTCCAGCAGCAATTGATTTATCCACTAACAGTACCATTTGCACTTATGTCTAGTTTTTAGGGTGACTCTCTCAACATTTCAGTAGATTCACCTTGGTATATAATGTTTTTTTTTTTTTTTCTGGCTGCACTCTACAGAGTGAGAATGAAGTAGCTTTCTCCCCACCACACAGATATCTGCTTAGTCTTTTTTTAAGGACAAGGAATAGGCATAGAGGATATTTCTCTAAGCCTGTGGATCATTGGATTGAATATGTATCTCTTCACTTGATCTTAGCCAAAAGGCAAAAAAGCAATGAATATGCATCTGTTAATTGCTAACCTCTACCTTAAAGTTTATTTAGCCCTCTAGAACCATCAGTTCATTTCAGTTCAGTCGCTCAGTCATGCCCGACTCTTTGCGACCCCATGAATCGCAGAATGCCAGGCCTCCCTGTCCATCACCAACTCCCGGAGTTCACTCAAATTCATGTCCATCGAGTGGGCAATGCCATCCAGCCATCTCTTCCTCTATTGTCCCCTTCTCCTCCTGCCCCAATCCCTCCCAGCATCAGGGTCTTTTCCAATGAGTCAACTCTTTGCACGGAGAAGGCAATGGCACCCCACTCCAGTACTCTTGCCTGGAAAATCCTATGGACGGAGGAGCCTGGTAGGCTGCAGTCCATGGGGTTGCTAAAGAGTCAGACATGACTGAGTGACTTCACTTTCACTTTTCACTTTCACACATTGGAGAAGGAAATGGCAACCCACTACATTGTTCTTGCCTGGAGAATCCCAGGGACGGGGGAGCCTGGTGGGCTGCCGTCTATGGGGTCGTACAGAGTCGGACACAACTGAAGCAACTTAGCAGCAGCAGCAGCAGCAGCAGCAACTCTTCGCATGAGCTGGCCCAAGTATTAGAGTTTCAGCTTTAGCGTCAGTACTTCCAATGAACACCCAGGACTAATTTCCTTTAGAATGGACTGGTTGGATCTCCTTGCAGTCCAAGGGACTCTCAAGAGTCTTCTCCAACACCACAGTTCAAAAGCATCAATTCTCCGGCGCCATGCATCTTGACAATTCACCAGTATCATAATAAGAAATTTGTAATCTTCTCCCATGCTGTTGTTGTATTTCAAGCTATTTGTGCCTACGCATAAAGACTAAGCTATACAACTGTGTCATAGACATATCATAGATGGTAGCCTCTTTAAAAGATCCAGCCACACAATATATTTCCTTACACACCCACATTTCCTAAGTACAAAAAGCAGGGTTTAAATAACTACAACATTGAGGGAACTGTATTATCTTTTGATCTGCCTGTAAAATGATGAGAGGGAGTGAAATGAAAGTCGCTCAGTTGTGTCTGACTCTTTGCGACCGCATGGACTATACAGTCCATGGAATTCTCCAGGCCATGATACTAGAGTGGGTAGCAGTTCCCTTCACCAGGGGATCTTCCCCACCCAGGGATTGAACCCAGGTCTCCTGCATTGCAGGAGGATTCTTTACCAGCTGAGTCACAAGGGAAGCCCAAGAATACCGGAGTTGGTAGCTGTTTCCTTCTCCAGGGGATCTTCCCGACCCAAGAATCCATCCAGGGTCTCCTGCACTGCAGGTGATTATTTACTGACTGAGCTGTTAGGGAAGCTCTAAAATTATGAGAAGTATATCTTATTTTTTCCTCATATCTTGGGATGAATGCTAGGAGGCACAGACTTTCATTGAAATAATTGACTATTTAAATGAGCTTAGCTTTGATGAACAGATGATAATTAATCATTTTGTAAGTAAAATATTGACTGAATTGTGTCATCCTAAGTTGAATCATTGGTCATATGAACTCTCTGGCTTATCAAAACCTTGGTACCCCTGTGTATGCCCTGCTGTGTAAAGCTGCATTATGGTTTTCCCTAGTTCTCTGTACCATGGGTAGATATCCACCCCAGGAGCATGGGCCCGTCTCATGTAGTTAGTGACCTCCCTTTGTTTCCCGCTGCGGGAGTCCCTTTGTGCAAATATGTACCAGCCCATTGTGGTGGGTCTGTATTCACCACTACCTCCAACTCCTCAATGGTTTCCGTCCATATCACGTGTGTGTGTTCAGTCTTGTCCTACTCTTTGGGACCCTAGACTGTATACTGTCAGGTGCCCCTGACCGTGGAATTTTCCAGGCGAGAAAACTGGAGCGGGTTGCCATTTCCTCCTCCAGGGAATCTTCCCGACCCAGGGATCAAACTTTCATCTCCTCCACATCCTGCATTGCAGGTAAATACTTTACCTCTGAGCCATCAGGGAAACCCTTCCATACGTAATTAATCCCCAAATCTGCTGGTTCTCTCCATTGTCTCTTCATGTTTCCCTCCATCATCTCATTGATACAGATCTTATCTCTGGATCTCATTCCTATTTTTCTGGTCTCTGTCCTTATCTGCTCCCTCAGATTGTAAAACTGCATTTGTCTATTTTCTCTGCACAAGTCGTGAACCCTCCAGCTTATTTTACATAATGTGGCCAAAATAAAAATCTGTGAAGTCATCTCCTCCTGAGGCCACAGTCCAAATCTCTTGCCCAGTGTCCCAGGCCCTGGCGCCTCTCTTGCCTACAACCCTCACTCACTGTGACCTTCAGGTTATTGCATTTCCCTGGGCTCAGCACCCTCCTCCAAGTTCTGGAGCCTCCTGGTGTTCATGCTGCCTTAGGCGCCCTGCCCACCTTCATCTTCCAGGTGAACACATCTTGGCTTTTCAAAGGCCATCAGTATTGATGGCTTTCCCCCCAGCCTCACACTAAATGAGTTAATCGCTTCCTCCTCATTTTTTGCCTTCATTCTTAGTCATATGTCTATGATGGTGTGTAATCTCCGTATTTGAAGTATGTATTTATAATGTGTGTCCCGGTTAGACTGTGGACTCCCTGTGGCCAGGGTGTCCTTAGTCACCTTTGCATTTCCAGACTCTGGTAGAGAATTTTTACCAGTATGTGCCTAATAAACATTTGCTGAATTGGTTCAATTGTCTCATAAATGTTCTCCGTATCACAGAATGACATCCACCTGCCAATGCAGGAGACTTGGGTTAGATCCCTGGGGTCGGGAAGATCCCCTGGAGGTGGGCATGGCAACCTACTCCAGTATTCTGGCCTGCAGAGTCCCATGGACAGAGGAGCCTGACGGGCTTGTATCCCTGGGGTCGCAAAGAGTCGGGCACAACTGAGTGACTGAGCGTGCATGCACGGACTATCCTGTAGTCTGTTACTGTCTATTTAACTCAATTAAGAGAACAGAGTTCATTAGGTCAAAGTCTTTAATTTCATTCCCCTCTGGAGCTGTTAGCTTTATTCTTCAGCTGTCAGAAACCAACTAGCCTAGTAAATACCACTGGTTTCAAGGGACCTGGAGAGTGAGAATGATTCAGATCGGGCAAATTCATCTCAACTCTTAGACAAACGGAATCAAACATATTCCTTATTGATTCTAGAAACATAATTTCACACCTGGGTCTTGTTCACAGCACCTGTCTGGGGGCACTGAGGGGTCTGACTTGAAAATCTCAGCTTTACTGAGGGAGTTGGTACCCCCTGGCCAGGGGGATTTTGCACTGAGAGCTCTGATTACCCCTCCACAGATCTTTGTGACTGCCGGCCTCTGAGCTTCCTGTCTACCCACGTGTGTCTCCGTGTCTGTCTTCCAGGTGAGACCATGCGCCTCGCTTCTTCGGAGTTTGCGGATGACCCCTGCTCGTCGGTGAAGCGTGGCACCATGGTGCGGGCGGCACGGGCTCTGCTCTCTGCCGTGACCCGCTTGCTCATCCTGGCGGACATGGCAGACGTCATGAGGCTTTTGTCTCATCTGAAAATTGTACGTATGCAGAACTTGTCAAAATACGCTTTATGTGGGCGGTGGTGTTGACCGTGGGTAGTACCGTGCTGACCTGGACCAACAATGCGTCACCGTATACAGGGTTACTTGATTACTCACCCAAGTGGTATGCCCTTAATTTTTCTGATACTCAATTTATACTCAATAATATATTTTTCAAAGATACAGATTATTCACTTGAATTGTCTTCTCTCAGAACGTGGAGTTTAAATCCCCCCCTATTTCCTGGAGTACGAAACTGTGCGTCTTTCAGGCTGCAGAGGCCTCGTGTGGGGTGCCCACCCTGGTCTTGCCTTGAGTTCAGAGCAGTGCTGGTCCCTGTAGTATTCAGGCCAGGCCAGCCCTTCTAGGGGTTTCCTGGTGGCACAGTGGTAAAGAACCTGCCTGCCAGTGTGGAAGACACAGGAGACTGGTGTGCGATCCCTGGGTCAGGAAGTTCCCCTGGGGGAGGAAAAGGCAATCCACTCCAGTATCCTTGCCTGGACAGTTCCGTGGGCAGAGGACCCTGGCGGGCTACAGTCTGTGGGGCTGCAGAGTCAGACATGACTGAGTGATGGGACACACACGCAGCTCTTCTAGGCAGCTGGCCACTTGACCACCTCTGCCCACCTTAATATAGATCCTGCTACATTCTGTTCTGTTAACTGCTCTATCATTGCCCTTTTATAGAATTATGTACTTTGAACCTCCCTTAGTCTGGCAATAAAAAGAAGCCGCTGTTTACTAAAGTCAATCTTGCGGCATCAGTTTTCATCTCACACACCTGGACTGGGTCTCTGCGTGCACGTGTGCCCCACCAACCCCATTATGTCCCTTGCTTGTCAGGATTCCTTGGTTCGAGTTAAGCCTTGTGTTTCTTAATGGAAGTGGACACATGCCGTGGTTACAAATTTTTCACGGTCATGTGCAGCCCTCGCAGCCCATGACTTCTAGACTTTGCTCTCTTTCCTAGTTGCTGACTGGTGTCTGGTCCCTCCTGGATGATTCTACTCTTTGATGACGGAACAGTTACTTAGGAATATGGCTTCTGCCTAAAGGATCTCTATTCCATGCCTGCTGTGGCTTTCATTCCTGGACTATTGGCAACAACCCTACACTAACCTCAGGGTCCTTACATGATGGGATGTGAACCATGGACTTTTGTTTTTGGGGAACCAGCGTATTGCTGGCTTAGTTCCCGCAGGTCTTACCATTCTTGGCTTATCACTTTCCCTCAACTTCTTATATTCTTTTCCCATTAAAATGAACAATGAGGGGGCAGATGAGATAGGAAGTGAAAAATGTTAACCTGCTCTTACCTCACTTTCCATCTTATATTTGTCCAGTAGGGGAGTTCACTGAGAAATTTCCAAAAGCACAAATGTTCTGTGTCAGAAATTCTTAGGCAGAGCCTCACTTGGGCTGGCCCTGAGAAAGGAGCCAAGATTTCCAAGTTTTGTCTAAATTCTGCAATATCATGAAAGGCCTCCAATTCCAGCATCCCCAACATGGGCCGCATGGTCATGAAGCAGGTGTCGCTCGCTCTCCATGGTTCCTGTGCAGGTGCCTGAGCAGCCAAGGGACACAGAGCAGAACCTGCTTGGGAATTTTCTCCCACAGAGTGTGTGCCTGCTATGTCACTTCAACAGTATCCAACTCTTTGGGACCCTATAGACCACCGTAGCCCATCAGGCTTCTCTGTCCATGGGCTTCTCCAGGCAAGAATACTGGAGTGGGTTGCTGTGCCCTCCTCCAGGGGATCCTCCCAGGGGTCACACCCCTTCTCCTGTGTCTGCCTCATTAGTCAGGGGGTTCTCTTCTGCTAGTACCACCTGGGAAGCCCCCAGAGAATAGGCCTCAGAAACCAGGGAAGGCTCTTGCAAGTTGGATGAGGCAAGCAACGTGCAGAGAGACTGCCTGTTTCAGAGGATATTGAGGGGCAGTGTAACGTGATGCTCAACCTTTTGGCCGCTGGAGTCAGACAGCCTAGGTGTAATCATGTTTGGTGTCCACTTGCCAGCCTGTCATAACCTGCCACATAAAACCTTCATAAGCATAGAGAACAGACTGGTGGGTGCCAAGGCAGGGGGTACTTGGAGGAGGGACTGAGTGGAGGCTGGGGTTAGCAGATGTGCGCTTTTATATAGAGAATGAATAAACAAGGTCCTATTAGATAGCACGGGGAACTATATTCAATGTCATATGATAAACTATAATGGAAAAGAATATAAAGAAAGATGTATAACTGAATCCCTTTGCTGTACAGCATTAACTAACAACATTATAAATCAACTGTATTTCAAAAAATATGTGTATAAAGTGGAAGTGAAAGTCACTCAGTCATGTCCAACTCTTTGCCACCCCATGAACTATACAGCATAGTCCATGGAATTTTCCAGGCCAGAATATTGTAATGGGTAGCCTTTCCCTTCTCCAGGGGATCTTCCCAGTGCAGGGACTGAACCCAGGTCTCCCTCATTGCAGGCAGATTCTTTATCAGCTGAGCCACCAGGGAAGCCCAAGAATAGTGGAGTGGGTAGCCCATCCCTTCTCCAGGAGATCTTCCTGACCCAGGAATTGAACCGGGGTCTCCTGCATTGCAGGTGGATTCTTTACCAGCTGAGCTATTTAGGAAGCCCATGTGTATATATAGTGTAAAAACTAAAACCTCAGGTTTCAGACGCCTCATCTGTTGATATGAGGGCTAATGCCAGTGCAGCCCTCAGAGCTGTGGGGAGCTCTCAGCGGGGAAGTTCCTATGGTGCGTTTATCCAGAGTCCTGTGCAAAGCGAGTGTCCCGCCAGTGGCAGCTGTCGCGGTTGTCAGGTTCCGCAGCCACCCTCAGGCCACAGCACTGGCTGCTTCTCCTGCAGCCCCGCCTGAGTTCAGTGCACCTTTTAGGCGATAGATGACTTTGTTCTCAAGTGTGTCGAAGAGAAAGTTTTCTTATCTTTGTCTTACAACCTGCCTAGTCTTCAAAAGCCACATTGTAAGGAAAATCTTTACCCAGAGGGACTGTCTTCTTTTACAAGGAGAACAGGACTGGACCTGAGGAAATTAACTTTACATCTTATATGTTAGCATTCTCTGTGCTGGGATTCCCAGGTGGTTCAGTGGTAAAAAAAAAAAAAACCTGCCTGCCAGTGCAGGGGATGCAGGAGACATGAGTCTGATTCCTGGCTTAGGAGGATACTTTGGAGGAGGATCCACTCCAGTATTCTTTCCTGGAAAATCTCATGAACAGAGGAGCCAGGCAGGTCACAATCCGTGGAGTCGCAAAGAGTTGAACAAGACTGAACACGCATGCATGCACGTTCTGCGGAAAGCCATTTCTGCCCCTTCTGGGGAGTGATGAAAGCTAAAAAAAAAAAAAATACTCTCCCTGAACGGCCCACATGTGGCTGGTGCTCATGAAGCCTGGGTCTGTAGAGTGCTGCATGGCACCAGTTGATGCCTGGAATACTGCCATTTATCTGTCTGTTTTGACCAGTGCTGTCGCTGGTAGTATCACATTGCAGCCTGTGCTAAGGTACAGTCAATTATATCCTCTTCCCGACACAGCAGATTAAGAGAAGTTAAAAAAAGAAGAAAAAAAAAAGATTTAGCACAAAATATGAAAAGGTCAACCCAGCAATATTAAGTAGTCCTGTCAGACTGTCAGCAATAAAATTAAAAATGATTGTAAGACTAAATAACATTTGTTGTACTGAGTAGAACCTCTGCAGGGGACAGGAGTGGTGGAATGGTGCCCTCTTGTGGCGTCTTTGGGGAACTGCAGATTCTGGTGTTCTCCCTGAGTCAGTCAGGTGTCATATGATGGGACTAGTGCTCCAACCAGGTAAAAAAGACAATGTGTCAACAATTAATTGCAAATAGACATAGTATACAAGCCTATTGTTTTTTCCACAGCAGCACATCCTCTCATAAACAATGAGATGTCTGCTAGATGCTAGATGTCTGCTAGCATCTATTTATTTGTTTTTAGCTTAAGATGAGAGTCTTCCCAGGTGTCTAAGTGGTAAACAGTGAGGTGAGGTGAAGTTGCTCAGTCGTGTCCGACTCTTTGCTATGAACACACCTGCAAATGCAGGAGACACAGAAGACGTGGGTTTGATCCCTGGGTTGAGAAGATCTCCTAGAGAAGGAAAAGGCAACCCATTCCTGTACTCTTGTCTGGGAAATCCTCATGGACAGAGGAGCCTGGTGGGCTGCAGTCCATGAAGTCGTAGAGTTGGACACGACTGAGCAACTGACATGCATGTGACATGAAGGAGACACCATTACCTTATCATTACCTGTTTTGATGGAGCAGGTTAGAAATGGTCATTTATACTGTTATCAAGCTTTCTTCCACACAAAAGTGAATTTCTTTACCAAATGGATGATAGAACACAGATGGGCAAAAGAGTGTCAGATGATTCCTAATGATAATAAAGTAGTAAGCTGATTTTCTGTTGGATCTGAAGATCAATTAATACACTATAGGGAGTCCAGTAGCTTCCTGCCATGTTAACTACTGCATAGCTATTTTACCTTTGAGCATTACAGAGAATATTTTCCTTTTTATCTTTTAGGCCATGTGCCAAAACTTTATTGCTGTTCTTTCCAGATATTGATTTATTTTCTTGTTTCTGAGTAACTTACAGGAACATGGACAGAATTGCCTTCTTATCAGAAACATATTTCCATGTTTTTGCATCAATAATTCACTAAGTAGATGAAGGAGAGTCCATTTATTCTCCCAAAATGCCTGCCTTCATTTTCTGTCCCACACCCTGTAGGTAATTGTTGGCAAATTGAGTAATCCTGAGTAAATCATTCAAATCAAGTAAAGAATTGGGAATTCTACAGAGACTGTGTGTTTTGGCAGAGTATAGGCTTTTGCATTCTGCTACCTTAAAATTACATTTGTAAACTTAAGTTTGTATGCTGGTATAGTTCATCTTTTCATATAACTGGGCCTCCCTGGTAGCACTCTTGATAAAGAACCTGCCTGCCAGTGAAGGAGACGTCAGAGACAGGGGTTCGATCCCTGGGTCAGAAAGATCCCCGGAGGAGGGCCTGGCGACCCTCTCCAGTATTCTTGCCTGGAGAGTCCCATGGACAGAGGAGCCTGGCGGGCTACAGTCCATGGGGTTGCAAAGAGTCAGACATGGCTCTGAAGCAACTTAGCACACACACATATATATTCTAACTGCTCATATGGAGCTAGTTGCTTTATTTTGTAAGTATTCATGTGTGCTTTAATGTTGAGCTCTCTTGAATATATTTTATTAAAAATTTGATAGGCCTGTTCCTGAGTGAAGCTAAAAGATTCATTTGCACATCAGACATCATTTAAAAACTACTGAATTATAATCACTTGTATTGTTGAAGTTGCTGGTGAGTGATTCCCTGCAGACACCTGGTGTATCCTGTAATCAGTTGACATTGTGAGTGTGTTAGGCTGAGACATGACACTTCACGCTTTGAAAGGAGTTTCGCATTTCAATCAGTGATCGAGAAGAGCGATATTTATTTTCCCTAGTCTCCGAATGAATGTAATCAGATTCTATTGTTCGGTTCTTGGCACTGGTGATGACATTACACACAGACTCACCTAGACATGAGTATGTTAGAGGAAACAATCACTTTTTTCTGTACTCAAGCTGACTCCTGGAATAATGATGTTCTCAATTGTCTCAGAACTTCTGCCTGGAAAGCCAGCAGCAACATAGACTACACAGCCCATTAGTCAATTTCTCAGAAAATTCAGGTTATCTTTGAGACTACCAGGGACCAAATATAATGCTGCTGCCCAGTTATTTTGGGGGTAGGTTTAACATTACCTATACTTTTTATAACATTAGCATCAAATGGACTAGAGGATCCCCAGTAACATTATTTCTCAATAGTCTTATGTTTCCCTCTGCAGTTCTCATATGGTTTAAAATTTTTCTGATAATAGTATGGTTGATTTACAATGTTGCATTAATTTCTGCTGCACATAATGTGGCTCTTATGTTTGAATAACAGCAACCAATTAGTATAAAATATCCTTGTCTCTAATTATAAATTATAAATTACTGCCCATATTCTTAGCATACCTTTTTCATCAGAGCTGTCATAGCATTAACTTCATATAGCTGGGTTGTTTAGAATTTATCCATTTATTCAGTTATCCTTTCAAGAGATACTTATTGGCTGCCTACTGTGTGCAGAACATTGTGCCACAATACATAACTTCCAAGGTAAATAAGACTCAGCTCCTGCCTTTAAAACTTTATAGGCTGGTAATGGGGGAGATATTAAGAAAGAATACAGTGCATGTTGGGAAAATTGTGCATATTGCTATGGTCTCATCTGGAAGGGAAATACAATAATTAGAAAGTTTTCCATTTTTAAATAACATAAACCCAACCCAACTCCCAAGTTAGTCTTTCAAAAAGGAAATATATTGACTCACCAAACTAAAAATCCAAAGGCAATTGGCTTCAGGCAGAGCTTGATCAAGGTACAAACAAGGACCAGTGACAAGGACCTTGTGACAAGGACCAGTTTCTGTGTTTTCTCAGGAAGAACACTCTTCTCTGTAGGCCCTTTTCTCATGATCTCAAGGTAGCTATAAAACATTCTTACGATTACATGCTTCTAGAGATAGCAAAAAAAGAAGAAATTCTCTTCCTTAGAAGCTCAAATAAAGTTTCCACAAGCTTGTTGGTTCTGTCGGCCTCTAAATCAGATACATATCTCTGAGTTAATTATTTAGAGGGGAAATGGGATGTGCTGATTTCTGAGTTTGGTCAACACTGTTCCCTCCCTCACCACACCCGCAAGACAAGGATGAGATCAGTTCAACCAAATGTATTGTTGGGGAATTCAGGATAATATGAAGAAGGGCAATGTGGTTGGGAAAGACAGGACTTAGGAATGGGTCGCAGTGAACAGAATGAGATTTGTGTTTTCCTGAATCAGTTGCTTGAACCAGATTGAACAGGCTGGGGTCACAAGCCCAAGCTTGAAGCTGAGAGCTAGGAGTTGAGGGTGTGGAAAGAGCCTGTGAAGAGTGAAAAAGTGTCAATCACTCAGTCATGTCTGACTGTTTGTGAACCCATGAACTGTAGTCCAACAGGCTCCTCTGTTCATGAAATTCTCCAGGCAAGAATACCGGACTGCGTTGCCATTTCCTTCTCCAGGGGATCTTCCTAACCCAGGCATCAAACCAGGGTCTCCTGCATTGCAGGCAGATTCTTTACCATCTGCACCACCAGGGAACCCCCTGGAAAGAGGTTGGCCCACATCAAAGAGTAGAGGAGGCATCATTCTGTCCAGTAGTGAGAGTGAAGGTACACAGTAATTTGAGCATGGAAAGTTTAACGTGAAGAGTTATTAGCTCTGATAAGAATAACAAGGGATTGACTAGGAAGAATGGAGTATAGGAATGGCAGATGGAAGGAGCCCTTGAGAGAGCCCACCCACACCAGGGCCAGGATCCAGTTGTTCCTGGATCAGTGGATTATAGAAGGGATGCTGAGGTGCCATACAAGCTGATGGAACTTGCTAGAACTCTGCCCCTTAGGGAGTCAAGAAAAAAACTGCCCATGAAGAAATGTCTTTCTGGAGACACTCCACTGCAGAATCACCCCCAGGGGCACCTGGTGTTGGAGGAGCTGCCCCTGCTGCTGCCTCTGTCCAGGGAGCCCTCCAGGACCAGCAAACAAAGCCCCTTCCTCCTCTGTCACCTGTCTGGCACACTCTCCCTACAAAACTTAACAAAGGAACGGTTATTAAAGGGCTCAGCCATGTGTTCACAGAGCAGGCAGGAAGCATGAATTGGGATTTGATAACCAGCCCAAGAAGAGAGTGGTTTACTGCTCACAGCTGGGGTGTTCTTGCCTAAGAGGAGAGATGGATTCAGGTGGGGCAAACAGGTTTGCCTACACAGAGCTTCACAAACCGAGGACAGAACAAAGGCATGAGAGTGAGGCAAAATTTTGGAGTATTCACAAGAATAGGGTTGATTCGTAGTTGGAGCAGAGAGGGTTAGGTGGGAGGGGCAGTCAGAGAGAGATGTAGGGTGGGGAGCCTCTTGATTATCATAATTAGTTTGGAATCCACCAAAATTGAAGGCAAGAGAGAAGGGCATGGCAGAAGATGAGATGGTTGGATGGCGTCACCGACTCAATGGACGTGAGTTTGAGCAAGCTCTGGGAGATGGTGATGGACAGGGAAGCCTGGCATGCTGCAGTCCATGGGGTCACAAGGAGTCGGATATGGCTTAGCGACTGAACAACAAATTCATTTAGATTCTGTTTATAGGTTATGGGGAGCAACTGAGTAGTCCTATACAATAAAATCAAATTCCTGATTTAGACAAATACTTTTGGTAGCAGGATGGAGAAGGAATTAGAAGGGTGAGCCCAATCAAGTGAGACAGATTGAGAGACGTTTTACATGACCCAGGCCAGTGAATGAAAGGAAAGCTGAGTGCAGACAGTGGCTGTGTGAACTGTAAGAGGGTAGATTTTATAGAAACTAAAGAGGTAGAAGCACTAGAACCTGGGGACTGATCAGATGGTGAAGGACTCTTAAAGAATCTTCATTATCAGCTGATCAGAATGATCCAGACCCAGGCTCCAGCAGCTTTATGAACCCATCCTTTCTGGGAAATTGAGGTGGCCCAGCTCAGGAGTTCAAACTATGTGTTCAAACCCAGATTACCTCACGTTTGCTATGAGACCTTTCAGGCTGGCTGTGTCACCCCTCTCTCCGCAGTTCTCCTTTGTAAAGCAGAAACAAGAGAAATATTAACTTCAAAGACCTATTTGGGGGGACGAAATTAGATACATGTAAACCATTGGGAACATTGTCTGGTGCCTCAATAAGTAATCAGTGAAACTTACTATTGTCATTTTTCTTGCACAAGCTGAAAGTAACTTTGGAAATGTGCCAAGCTGTATTATTGTTGTGTTTTGTAAAACATGGCCCATTATGAATCAGTGACACTAGCATTTAATCATTCTTGCTTTCTGATGAAATCATTTTCTTCACTTGCTCACAAGGAAACAGAAAATTTAATCAAGAAGGCAGCTTATCTTTAGGAGGCAGAGAGATAAAGTATAATGATGCTGAGATATCAATGTCAAACCAGATTATATGATTTAACAAGTAGTTAAATATAGAATTCTATATTTGTTTATTCATTGACTTGGCCAACTCCCATTTCCAAGCTATTTAGGTTGGTGCAAAAGTAATTGCAGTTTTGCACTGTTGAACTTTGCCACTTGATATTGAAATATCTTCTTAAATAAATGTGGTTATGTTGAAATGGAGCAGAAGGCTGTGTTCCTTACCACCACACCATGTTGTCTGCATGCCTTCTGCCTGTGGAAACTTACTTAGTCAAAGAATAAGTTTAATCAGAGAAATGAGAAATGTTGAAAGGACAACAATAGAATTCTATATTTGTTTATTCATTGACTTGGCCAACTCCCATCTCCAAGCTATTTAGGTTGGTGCAAAAGTAATTGCAGTTTTGCACTGTTGAACTTAGCCACTTGATATTGAAATATCTTCTTAAATAAATGTGTTATGTTGAAATGGAGCAGAAGGCTGTGTTCCTTACCACCACACCATGTTGTCTGCATGCCTTTGCCTGTGGAAACTTACTTAGTCAAAGAATAAGTTTAATCAGAGAAATGAGAAATGTTGAAAGGACAACAGTCAAAAGAGACTAAATGATAATAATTTAGTCAAGGACCTTCTCAAGCTTCTTTCTCAAGGGCTATAGATAATATTCTGAGCCATATCCTGTGAGCTGTCTAATAGATACCAAGCACCAGTGGAGAAGTTACCTACAGACAGACCGTACCCAGGACTTCAATTCAGTTCACTTAAGTTGCTCAGTTGTGTCTGACTCTTTGCGACCCCATGGACTGCAGCACGCCAGGCCTCCCTCTCCATCACCAGCTCCCAGAGTTTATCCAAACTCCTGTCCATTGAGTCCATGATGCCATCCAACCATCTCATCCTCTGTCATCCTTCTCCTCCTGCCCTCAACCTTTCCCAGCATCAGGGTCTTTTCAGATGATCAGCTCTTCTTACATCAGATGGCCAAAGTATTGGAGTTTCAACTTCAACATCAGTCCTTCCAATGAACACCCAGGACTGATCTCCTTTAGGATGGGCTGGTTGGATCTCCTTGCGGTCCAAGGGACTCTCAAGAGTCTTCTCCAACACCATAGTTCAAAAGCCTCAATTCTTTGGTGTTCAGCTTTATTTAGAGTCCAACTTTCATATCCATACATGACTACTGGAAAAACCATAGCCTTGACTAGATGGACCTTTGTAGGCAAAATAATGTTTCTGCTTTTTAACATGCTGTTTAGGTTGGTCATAACTTTCCTTCCAAGGAGTAAGTGTCTTTTAATTTCAGGGCTGCAGTCATCATCTGCAGTGATTTTGGAGCCCAAAAAATTAAAGTCAGCCACTGTTTCCCCATCTATTTGCTATGAAGTGATGCGACCGGATGCCATGATCTTAGTTTTCTGAATGTTGAACTTTAAGCCAACTTTTCACTCTCTTGTTAAACTTTCATCAAGAGACTCTTTAGTTCTTCTTCACTTTCTGCCATAAGGGTATGTCATCTGCATATCTGAGGTTATTGATATTTCTCCTGGCAGTCTTGATTCCAGCTTGTGCTTCATCCAGCCCAGTGTTTCTCATGATGTACTCTGCATATAAGTTGGCTTGGGCTGCCACAATTCTGAGAATTGACTGTAAAGAAATGGGAACAAGTGCACCCTGGAACTGAAGATGAACTGTAGCTAAAACAACCAAGATGATGCTAGTCAGACTGCTGATGCCCAATTTGAATATGACTGTTAGAGATGACTGTGCTGCTTCTGCATGTAACCCCTCCCCTGACTGTCTATAAAAAGCTCTCACCCCCTACTTTGGACAGATGTCAGCCACCCTCCCCCCACCCCGCAGTTGCTGGCATCTGAAATAAAGCAAACTTTCCTTTCTACCAACCTGCCCTGTTTTATTGGCTTTTGAGCCGCAGCCAGACTCCACATACATACTCTTTCGGTAACAATGTTACACACCATTTTAATACACATTTCTTGCTTTGCATTTTTTTTGTTAATGAATTATTGCTTGCTGCTTATTTTATGTGTATTTTAGACTGTGGAAATTATGTCAGACAAAAAGCAAATTCTGGCAATTTTCTTGTTCAAGTTCAAAATGGATCACAAAGCAGTGGAGACAGCTTGCAACATCAACTACTCTTTGGCCCAGAAACTGCTAACGAACATACAGTGCACTGGTGCTTCAAGAAATTTTACAAAGGAGATAGGAGCCGTGAAGATGAGGAGGATAATGACCAGCCATTGAAGGTTGACAACAACCAACCTTTAAGAGCCATCACTGAGGCTCTTACAGCCACACTAGAGGTTGCCCAAGAACTGTGTTGACTGTTCTGTGCTCATTTGGCATTTGAGGCAAGTTGGAAAGGTGAAAAAGCTGGATAAGTGGGTGCATCATGACCTGACTAAAAAAATTTTTTTAATGTCATTTTGAAGTACCATCTTCTCCTTCTAGGAAACAACAATGAACCATTTCTTTATTGGATTGTGGTACGTGACAAAAAATGGATTTTCTAAAACCAGTGTCAACCTGCTCAGTGGTTGGACGAAGAAGCAGCTCAAAAGCCCTTCCCAAAGCCAAACTTGCACCAAACAAGGGGCGTGGTCAGTGTTTGGTGGTCTGCTGCCCCTCTCATCCAGTACAGATTTCTGAATCCCGGAGAAACCATTACATCTAAGAAGTATGCTCAGCAAATTGATGAGATGCACTGAAAACTGCAATGCCTCCAGCCAGCATCGGTCGACAGGAGGGCCCAGTTCTCGAAGACAACTCCAGACTGCATGTCACACAACTGATACTTCAAAAGTTGAATGAATTGGGCTACAAAGTTTTGCCTCGTCTGCTATATTCACCTGACGTCTTGCCAGCCAACTACCACTTTTTCAAGAATCTCCACAACTTTTGCAGCGAAAATGCTTCCACAACTAGCAGGACTCATAAAATGCTTTCAAGAGTCTGTCAAATCATCAAGTATGGGATTTTATGCTACAGGAATAAATAAGCTTTTTTTTCATTGACAAAAAAAGTGTTGATTGTAGTGGTTCCTATTTTGATTAATAAAGATGTACTTGAGCATAGTTATAATGATTTAAAATTCAGAGTCTAAAACTGCAGTTATTTTTCCTCCAACCTAAGAGTTTAAAATATCGCTATAAATCCAGATCCTAACAAGAGAACTTCGTATGCCATACCACGTCCTCCACATACACACGAGTTCAGTTCTAAGAGTGTGTTCGTAAGTCCAATTTGTTTATGAGTCCAGCAAAATTAGCATAGGTATCCAACTAACATGGTCAGCTCTGTAGTACTATAATACTTTTCACATAAATAATACATATAAAACAATTAAACAGAAAAATAAAACACTTCATCTTACGATACAGTGCCTTGAAAAGTACACTAGGCCAGTACAACAGCTGGCATATAGGGGCTGGCATTGAGTGAACAGATGAGAAGAGCTACTGATCAGGGGAGGAAGGGCTAGGGGGAGATGGTGGAGCTGAAGGATCATCAGCAACAGGAGATGGAAGGCAAGCTGCAATTTCACTCAATTTAGGAAATGCTTGGCATCTTTGAAGGTTCACAACTTGAAAGTTTGTACATAGGGGCCTTATTGTTTTAAATCGTTTCATTGTGTGTCACTTAAAATCCAGTCAACTGAGTATCAAGATTAGGACCCTGGAATGAAGTCAGTCTGTCCAGACAGAGATGTTGATGATAACAACATGGACAGTGACTGTATCACACAGTCCAGGAGGAGGGTCAGACTCCTGTGTCCGGTGCTGGGCCCATCCCTGTATGTCGGCCTATAGAAGGTGCTTAAAGAGTACCAGATTCCTGTGTCCAGTGCTGGGCCCATCCCTGTGCGTCGGCCCTTAGAAGGTGCTTAAAAAGTATTGAGCTAGTTCATGAATTCTCAGTCTACTTTTATGATGTCAAAGTAAATGAGTGAAATCTCAATCAGGAAAGTTGGAGACTAGATTTAAAGAATCTGTCTCAAACAAATTGCCACAATTGTGGAGTAAATAATAGTGGCAAGTAGGTTTGCTCTGGAAATGGGGGTAAAGACTATATTGAGCAGACTCTGTGAGAAGATCAAAGATTTCAAGAGTTGTGAGCGACAAGCTTGAAAATAATATCTAAGTCCAGTAAAGATAGAGGACACTGTAATATCCTGTCTGGAATTTTCACTTTTCTCAGCTGTTCCCATGCACAGGCTCCAGTATCAAGGGCAGGCAGACCTGCCGGAGCTGAGGGTTCTTGCACAGGTGTTCTTCAGCCCAGATTGGCTTTTGTGAGAACAGCTGTCAGTAGTGCCCAAGGTCAGGAGGGCATTCATTACAAGGAAGGATGGGACAGCTGCTCTGAGGGCCTGTTTATCAACTTGTTGGAAGTGATTTCCCAGTCCAGCTTGGCACACAGAGCCGCGGCAAACTCCCCTTATAACAGTTCCCCCGTGAGACCACCATGTCCTTCCACTGTTCCTAGATTTCGTGTCACCTGCAGATAGCCCAAGAGCAAGATGTAGTCTTTCTTTTTTACAATCATTCAGAAACAATGTTTACCCTTAGGCAGATTATATAGCAAGTCAGTATCTCTGTGTGTGTGTGTGTGTGTGTGTGTGTGTGTGTGTGTGTGTGCGCACGCTCAGTCACTTCAGTCCTGTCTGGCTCTTTGTGACCCCTTGAACGCTATAGCCTGTCAGGCTTCACTGTCCATTGGATTATCCAGGTGAGACTACTGGAGTGGGTTGGCATGTCCTCCTCCAGGGGATCCTCCCTACCCAGGCATCGAACCTGTCTCTCTTGCACTGCAAGCGATTCTTTACCCACTGAGCTACTTGGGAAGCCTGTGTCTGTGAAAGGAGCTCCTAATTCTTGACAAGCATTCTGCTATGCATTTGCTACTTTACATTTTATTTTTCACCCACCTAATGTGCCTGGTTTGTTTGAGAAAAGAGTAAAAAGTCATCTTTGGCTGCCATATCCATTTCTGTACCATTCTTTGGTCTATTTGAGTTCTGTTACTTCTTTTTAAAATCAATATTGGCATTTTACCTATTTATCAATTTCAAGTAGGTTTTTAAATTCATTAGTGTAGAAGATTTCATTTTTTAACTTTCAACATTTTATAGCATTTTATTCAAATTGTCTCTGATAGATGACATATTGCAGGATCTTTTTAAAGGCCCCATCTGAGAATTTCTGTCTTCTAATTAAAGCATTTAGCCCATTTATATTTATTTTATATTAGGACTTAGTTGGCCACCTTATTTTATATTTTCCATCTTTATTTCTTCTTTTTTTCATTTTGTATCTAATATTATTCTTAGAACAAACTTTTGTAGTATCTGGACTCTATTGCCTTTGTATTATTAATGAAGACATTGGAGTTGGAATTTAGAAAGGTTAAGTGACTTGCCCTGGATCACAGAGCCAACAAATGACAGAGATGGGGCTCAAACACAGGCCAGTCTGACTCCATAGCCTCCCTACATGTACTGACCTATACGTGTCACTGTGGGACGGGTAGGTGGACAAAGTATCCTGGATTCCTTTTCTACATAAGGATTAACTTTTAAGATGTTTGCTTCACTTTTGCGTGTGTATGCTCAGTTGCCCGGTTGTGACCCGACGGACTATAGCCCACTGGGCTCCTCTGTCCATGGAATTTCCCAGGCAAGAATCCTGGAGTAGGTTGCCATTCCTCACTGCAGGGTGTCATCCCAATCCAGGGACTGAACCCGAGTCTCTGGTGTCTCCTCCATTGGCAGGAGGATTCATTGCTTGGCTTGTAGGAGTCAATTTCCTTTCTCCAGACACCTGAAAATAACAAAAGAACATTGGCTCTGTTCAAAGGCAAAAACTTGATTTTCATATTGATTTTGACTTTTCAGAAGTGCCTGGACGCTGCCCATCTCTCCCCCACCCTGTTTTTTTTTTTTCTTCTTCTTCTTCTTCCTCATCTGTGTCCCTTCCACTTTGTATTTATTCTCTCTCTTTCTCTCTCCTGCTCTCTGTGTGTATCATTTATCTCTAATAGCAGTGTAATGATAGTATCCTAAATCCTAGATGTTAATTCCATTCTCTCCATTTATGTGGGGTGTTGGATAGGCTAGAAGTGTGTTTTGATATGAGAGCTTCTAACTAGATACCTGTCACTCTAACTCTGCTGAGTATGACAAAGTCTACCTTTTCACAGACAGACATTATCACTGGTGTTGCTCTTCCAAGGAACTTCATTGAATTAGAAACATAAATTCAGACCAGCATCTGGATTCTTCAGAGAAAAACAATAAGAAAATAAGTGATGTGTAACAAAGCAAAATAAGTACTCCAAATTGGCCTGATTAAAAACCAACAAGAAGCCTGTTTTATATAAGTATATATATATATATATATATATATAAAATAAGACAAATCCAATATTTAGTTCCTTCTGAGATAATTATTTTGTTCTTCCCTGGGGCCAGATTTTATGTTCTAAGAAAAGATTTACAACTCAGATAAGCAGCAGGAACAAATTAACTGCCAAGAGCTTCCTCCCAGTGATGCTGTTGATAGCCATGGTAAAATGATTATAAATCTATTAGGAAGGGAGACATCATTGATGTGTTGTTTTAAAGGTTTGAGATATGAGATTCTCATTAATCCATGAAAATGTTTAAATGAGCCATTTCATACTATAAAATGCCCTTTGACTCGAGTGCCTAAAAGACATCCTAACACACAACAGTTCTGTTTTCAACTATGCTTCTGTTTTCCTTGAGTATAGTTAAAGCCTGCACAGGAATTAGAAAAGACTAAAATTGACAAATTAAGTAATTTTGTATTTTTAAAAATAGAAAAAAAAAAATTCTTCTTCTTCTTCTTCCTCATCTGTGTCCCTTCCACTTTGTATTTATTCTCTCTCTTTCTCTCTCCTGCTCTCTGTGTGTATCATTTATCTCTAATAGCAGTGTAATGATAGTATCCTAAATCCTAGATGTTAATTCCATTCTCTCCATTTATGTGGGGTGTTGGATAGGCTAGAAGTGTGTTTTGATATGAGAGCTTCTAACTAGATACCTGTCACTCTAACTCTGCTGAGTATGACAAAGTCTACCTTTTCACAGACAGACATTATCACTGGTGTTGCTCTTCCAAGGAACTTCATTGAATTAGAAACATAAATTCAGACCAGCATCTGGATTCTTCAGAGAAAAACAATAAGAAAATAAGTGATGTGTAACAAAGCAAAATAAGTACTCCAAATTGGCCTGATTAAAAACCAACAAGAAGCCTGTTTTATATAAGTATATATATATATATATATATATATAAAATAAGACAAATCCAATATTTAGTTCCTTCTGAGATAATTATTTTGTTCTTCCCTGGGGCCAGATTTTATGTTCTAAGAAAAGATTTACAACTCAGATAAGCAGCAGGAACAAATTAACTGCCAAGAGCTTCCTCCCAGTGATGCTGTTGATAGCCATGGTAAAATGATTATAAATCTATTAGGAAGGGAGACATCATTGATGTGTTGTTTTAAAGGTTTGAGATATGAGATTCTCATTAATCCATGAAAATGTTTAAATGAGCCATTTCATACTATAAAATGCCCTTTGACTCGAGTGCCTAAAAGACATCCTAACACACAACAGTTCTGTTTTCAACTATGCTTCTGTTTTCCTTGAGTATAGTTAAAGCCTGCACAGGAATTAGAAAAGACTAAAATTGACAAATTAAGTAATTTTGTATTTTTAAAAATAGAAAAAAAAAAAGATGAAGAAGCTCCATAGATGATGAGAATGGAAATAATTTTATCTGGAGTCTAGTTTGAGCTCCTTTCACCATCTTTATAAATAATCTCCATTCTGGCTGCAACTCTTTCCTTATGAAATGGTAGTCTGTTGGGTAAACTGAGTGGTATTACAATATCTACAGAGGAAAGGATGTGATGGTATCCATTACCACTTGTTTATATACACCATTTTCTTCCTCCACCCAGTGAAACTTGGTGAGGAAGTTGGATTAGCAACCTTTGTGGTTGTATCAAGTTTAAACAAATTGTGTATCTCTATCCCTTGGTACTGAGTTAATCTGTGACTTTTTCTAGCCACTTTAATGGTCAGTTGGATCCCCACATTCTCAACCGTGAACTGTCTGTACGTTGTCTTTTGATTCAGTCTAAACTACATGAGGCAATTGGAATTCTACAGTAGGCAATACATTCTCTGTATTTTTTATTACTCTTTCAGAGCTTTGTTGTTGTTCAGTCACTAAGTTGTGTCCGACTCTTTGTGACTTCATGGACTCCAGCATACCAGGCTTCTCTGTCCTCTACTGTCTCTCAGAGTGTGCTCAAATTCATGTCCATTGTGTCAGTGATGCTATGTAATCATTTTATCCTCTGCCATCACCTTCTCCTTTTGCCTTCAATCATTCCCTGCATCAGGGTCTTTTCCAGTGAGTAGGCTGTTAGCATCAGGTGGCCAAAGTATTAGATCTTTAGCATCAGTCATGAATTCAGGGTTGATTTCCTTTAGGATTGATCAGTTTGATCTTCTTGCTGTCCAAGGAGCTCTAACGAGTCTTCTCCACACCACAGTTTGAAAGCATCAATTCTTTGGCACTCAGCCTTCTTTATGGTCCAACTCTCAGAGCTACCATCTCTCTCTTTTTTTCTGCTGCCTTTCTCAAAAGCCTATACTAGTTGAGACCTCTCCACCAGACTCCTTTCAAAACTAAGAACTTTTGATTTTGCAAATATGGTTTCCATCTTGTGCCTTGTTCACTCAAGATTATGTTCTTGGTTATTTCCAGTGATTGTTACTCTCTTCACCCTAGTTGATGCCACCTTAAATGGCAACACAACTTCAAATTCACTTACTTCTTGAGGCTCAATGTTTTCTCCTTTGTGGAATGGCAAGGCATAATCACAGCTTAAAATTACAATTCCTAGGACTTCCTTGGTGGTCCAATGCTTAAGAATCTTTCTGTCAAAATGGGGAACACGGGTTCAATCCCTGGTCTGAGAACTAAGATTCCACATTCCTTGGGGCAGCTAAGCCCATCTGCCACAACTACGGAGCCCACATTTTAGAGCCCAAAAGCCGCGACTGGAGAGTAGGCCCTGCTCACCACAACAAGAGAAATCCTGCCAGCAGCGTTGATGAGCCCGCATGCCACAACCAAGACTCAGCATAGCCATAAGTAAAGAAATAAATGAAATAAAAATAAAATTGCAATCCTTTTGGTGCAGATTTGGAGGTGATGCCAAGATGCAGAGTTAAGCTATCTCAAGCTTTTTGCAGCCCAGGAGTTCCTCCAGTTTTTGTTTACAAAACATTTCCTCCTGTGAAGATTTCTGGTGTTTGTTTTTACATCCATGCATCTTCTTAAGTTTATTTTTCTTTATCTTTCTACTTGAAAGTAAAAGTCCATATTCCTTATGGAAATCTCAGCTCAAAGTACAAACAATGTAGTATTTTACATGATTTAGAAGTTTAGCAGTTATTATCTTTCATATAACAATTCCCAGCTGGTGCTAGTGGTAAAGACCCCCTCCTGTCAACGCAGGAGACATAAGACACGCAGGTTCCATTCCAAGGTCAGAAGATCCCCTGGAGAAGGACACGGTGACCCACTCCAATATTGTTGCCTAGAGATTCCCATGGACAGAGGAGCCTGCCTCACTATAGTCCATAGGGTTGCAAAGAATAGGACATGACTGGAGTGACAGCATGCATGCATCTTTTGTATAAAAAATAGTATATAATTTTCTGATTATAAATGCTTGTTGGGGTACTTTTTTCCTATTATTTTATTTAAATATTAATGCATTTTTTTAACAACTGGTGTTTCTAACATGTTTAGCAACATTGAAATTTGTTGTTGTTTATTTACTAAGTCATGTCCGAATCTTTTGCAACATTTGGACTGTAGCCCACCAGGCTCCTCTCTCCATGGGATTTCCCAGGCAAGAATACTGGAGGGGGTTGCTATTTCCTTCTCTAGGGGGATCACCCCACCCAGGAATTGAACCAGCATCTTCTGTGTTGCAGGCAGAGTCTTTATCACTAAGCCACCAGTGAAGTCCAATACTGAAATACTATCCAGTTATAAATATATTGGATTTTTTTGTTTGTCTGTTTCAGGTGGAGGAGGCCTTGGAAGCTGTCAAAAATGCTACAAATGAGCAAGACCTTGCAAATCGCTTTAAAGAATTTGGAAAAGAGATGGTGAAACTTAACTATGTAGCTGCGAGAAGACAACAGGTAGGAAAAATTTTGGAAATCTAGGGGAGAAAAGACCCTGATGCTGAGAAAGACTGAGGGCAAGAGAAGAAGAGGGCGACAGAGGATGAGATGGTTGGATGGCATCACCGACTCAGTGGACATGGGTTTGCACAAACTCCCGGAGACAGTGAAGGATGGGGATGCCTGGCGTGCTGCAGTTCATGGGGCTGCAAAAAGTTGGACACAACTGAGCAACTGAACAACAACAACAAGGGGAGAAAGTGAGTGAGTTTACATAACCTTGCAGTTTTGTAGACCTGGACAGTGCATCATCGACTGCATCAGCTGCTTGTCCGATCATCAAATACCCTGGGACCTATGATCACAAAGGCAGTTTCCTACCTGGGTCGCTTCTGGTCCCACTGTACACTGCTGGCACTCCCCGTCCCCCTGGGTACTTACAGTTGATCACAGACCACCTGCTTTACTCGTGGGGACCACCCTGCCAACCCCACGAGACTCTAACCTTTCTCTCTTTTTTTGACTTTTATTTACTTATTTTTTAATGTAAGAAATTACATTAAAAACTGTAATTTCACACTCCCCCATCTTTGCAACATATCTAGAATAATATGTTGTGTGAATTTTTGCTGTACAGCAAAGTTATTGGGTTATACATATAGATACAGTTTTTTAAATGTTCTTTTCCATTATGTTTTAACTCTGGATATTGAGTGCTAAACAGCAGAACCCTATTGTTTACCCATTCTGCATGTAAGAGTTTGCATCTGCTGACCCCAAACTCCCAATCCATCCCTCCCTATACCTCTTCCCCTTCACACCACAGGTCTGTTCTTGATGTCTGACCTGATTGAAATAAAAAATGTCAGACTGGTGTGGCACTGTGGCCACTCCCTGGGCACTGTCCATGGCCTTCAGTTTTTACCTTCCCACCCTGTGGACAGCACCATATATATACAACACCTCTCTCCCAAGTGTGCAGCATGCAGAGTAAAACTTTTATGTGAGATTAAGAAAACATGAGGAAAAATGGAGGAAAGGCAGAGAAACAGAGAGAGGGAGAGAGTGGAGTGGAAGAGGGAAGGAGAGCACAGGTGTTGAGTCACGCTGATGAAGGTGGGTGGCCTGGGTTTTCTCTGCTGCCCATTGTCCCAAGATGGCACCTCCATTTGGGCAGCTCTGTTTGTTCTGTAGGGACCATTGGAATTCTGTGTTCCAAAGAGTGTATCTTTTTCTTTCTTCTTAGCAAATAGCATCTTTAAATATGGGGAGATTTGTTAAACTCCTCTTCACCTGCCCTCTTGACTGCTCCCAGGATTTCTGGCAACTTCCAGTGACTTTTTCTAATGTTCTCTATATCCAGCAGGAAAGCTCTAGCCAACATTTTGAGTGTTCATCTGTACCAAACAGAAGTAATACCTGGGTAACAAGTCTGGCCAAGATCTAGTCCCTTTCCCTGAAGAGCTTCTAGTGCTTTGTGATGGGCACACAGGCATGGTTTTGTTGTTGTTCAGTTGCTCAGTTGTGTCTGAGTCTTTGCGACCCCATGGACTACAACACGCCAGGCTTCCCTGTCTTTCACTATTTCCCAGAGTTTGTATGATTTTAGTTCATGCGATTACGTTCAGGTATTTTATTATCAACAGAATCCTTTCTTCAGGTGGAATCTTGCTTGGTAGCCCACGGTGTGTAGTGTGGTTAGGAGTGAAGTCATTCTGCAACAAAGGTTTAAGGCCCAGAAGCTATTTATTTAGCTTGTTTCAACACCTGACCAAAAGAAAAAATTTACACTGACTTTTAATTTCAGTGAACCTAGCAGGAGGCTGTGGGGAAAGGTGGGTGCCAGGACACTCAGAGTCTTGAGAGTATTCTGATTTTATTGTAGTAGCAAGTGGTTGAACAGTTCAGAGTTTGGTATCAAAGTCTCAGATTTACATTTTCATATTTTTCTAGATATGTTGCAAAGAAGGGGTAGTGTCAACGAGCAGAGACTAGTTGTGGATGGGTGGGACTGAAGTCGTCTAGATGAGTGACACTTTTTGGAAAAACTTTGTCAAAAGTCCAGACTCTTGTTCAACTCATCCAAAAGAATGTGGGTGAGGAACACAAAAGTGCAAAGGAAAAATAAACACACATTCTGAGACTGAGGAGCAAAGAGAACAAAGTAGCAGTTTATTCAGGGCAGAAGCAAAAGTTAAGGAGAGGAGTGTGGGAGTCTTTTGGACCCAGTGATGCCCCACAGGGTTGCTGATCTGCCATTTATCTTGTAGCCCTTTGAATGGGTAGGGGTCTTTTTGATTAGGGATTGAACATTCACTGAGGGAAGAGCTGATGTATGTCCTGGATTGCACCAGCATGAATCAGCTCCTGGTCCTGGCATTTTTCTCCTGAAGCCAAGCTACAGGTATTCTAAGAGCTATTTTTCCCTTTAAATTTTCCCGCATCAGGCACCACACATGGAAGGTCCTGTATTTATATTGTACCTGCTCCATGGTTTTCATGCTCAGAATTTCTTGCTCAGATGCTGCAGAGTTTCTGTTTTAGTTGCCATTCCTTCATGCATTGTGGTCTCATGAAGAGAAAAAAAAAGGAGGTGACTTTGTCTTCTGCCTAATGCCTACACTTGATGAGGCTGTCCCCGGGCCCTGCCCTGTCCTTCCTGCCACAGAGATGGTCTTCTTTAGCATGGCAGCAGTAAAGATGGAGAAAAGCCTAGGGAATCCAAATTTACTTTGAAAATAGAACACTCAGGACCTGCTGTGGAATTGGCTATGGGAGCTTAGGGAGTGATGCGACCAGTTCACATCTGAGGTTCTGTCTCAGCAAAATATGTACATGGTGGTGAATTTACTGAGATGGATGAAGACTGGAAAGCAGCCAGTCTTCTAGCAGTATCAAGCAGTATCAAGATATCATAGTTAAATACATGGATTTTGAGATTCTTATAAGATATCCATGTAGAAATGTCAAATAGCAGAGAGATGAGGGGAGATCAAACCTCATCAAATCATCAGCATGTAACTGGTATTAAAATCCATGGGAATAATATGAGATATTCATCTCAGAAGGCCCATACATAT
Source organism: Oreotragus oreotragus (assembly GCA_006410675.1). Taxonomy (NCBI): domain Eukaryota; kingdom Metazoa; phylum Chordata; class Mammalia; order Artiodactyla; family Bovidae; genus Oreotragus; species Oreotragus oreotragus. The sequence continues at coordinate 493,024 of SJYX01019156.1, read as the reverse complement.
GATTTATTTTTGTCTCATTAACATCATTTTAACTAGTTGCTATTTCAAACTCTTTCAAGAAAATTTAGAAAAGAAGGGAAAAAAAAGGCACATAGCCATCTATCAGCCACAAAAATGTGGTACTTATATTTTGGTAGATTGCCTTTCAATTGCTTATCTTCATATTTTGACATTTATATTCATGCTATACATATAAATAAGTATGCACATTGTATTCTTTTTATTTATATTACCTATTTTATTATTTTATGGAAACTTCTTTTAATATCCACATAAAGAGTCCAGGGACTTCCTTGGTGGCTAGATGGTAAACAATCTGCCTGCAATACAGGAGATATGGTTTCAATCCCTGGGTCGGGACGATCCTGTGGAGAAAGGAATGGCTACCTACTCCAGTATCCTTGCTTAGAGAAATCCCTAGACAGAGGAGCCTGGCGGACTACAGTCCATGGGGTCACAAAGAATCAGACATGAATGAACAACTAACACTTTCAGTTTATAAAGAGGCCATCAAATGAGAACTTCAGTAGTTTACTTAACCAGTTCTTCATAACTCAGCATTTATATTGTTTACAGTTTTCTTCCATGTTAAAAATGTTTCTAAAAATATCTTTAAGGGAAGAATTTCCTGCTCTCTATTTCCCACTTTCATATTTAGATTTTCTTATTAGTGTAGATACCCCAGAATGGAATATAAAATTTCTGGCCAGGCGTTCTGGAAGTTAATTAAGACCCTTTATAGCCTCCAATGGTACTGCCTAGATTGTCCAGTGTAAAGGATTCCCTCACATGTTGGTTCCCTGTTTATCTGTGTTGAGCTTTAGGGGTAAAAATAAGTTGTCTCGGTTTAGAAATGTTGTTGACTGGCATTGATCTGTTAGTGTCTAAGCAGCAGGGGATAGATGGCTCAATTATTGACTGCTTTTTTAAAATAAGTTTATATATATCATTATTTTTATTTTTTTATTTTTTTATATTACTCTGAATATTTTATTTTTTTTCTTTTTATTTATTTATTTATTTTTAGAGCTTCCATTTTACTTTATTTTACTTTACAGTACTCTATTGGTTTTGGCATACATTGACATGAATCTGCCACGGGTGTACACGAACTCCCAAACATGAACCCCCCTCCCACCTCCCACCCCACATCATCCCTCCGGATCATCCCCATACACCAGCCCCAAGCATCCTGCATCCTGCATTGAACATAGACTGGTGATTCTTTCTTACATGATAGTATACATATTTCAATGCTAGTCTCCCAAATCATCCCACCCTCTNATTTTACTTTACAGTACTCTATTGGTTTTGGCATACATTGACATGAATCTGCCACGGGTGTACACGAACTCCCAAACATGAACCCCCCTCCCACCTCCCACCCCACATCATCCCTCCGGATCATCCCCATACACCAGCCCCAAGCATCCTGCATCCTTATTTGAGTGTTTGTTGCTGCTTGGGGGCTCTCTCTAGTTGTGAGCAGGGGCTACTCTTCATTGCAGCTCACAGGCTTCTCATTCCAGTGACCCCTCTTGCTGCAGAGCACAGACTCTAGGCGCATGGGCTTTGGAAGTTGCAGCACTGGGGCCCAGTGGTTGCAGCGTGCAGCTCTAGGGTACGCGGGCTTCAGTAGTTGCAGCACACAAGCTCAGAAGTTGTGGTGCTTGGGCTCAGTTGCCCCACATCATGTGGAATCTTCCTGGATGGGGGATCGAACTCATGGCCCCTGCACTGGCAGGCAGATTCCTTTCCACTGGGCCGCCAGGGAAGTCTGATTGTTTACTTCTTACTGTCAGTTTGTCTTACCAATCCTAGATATCAAATATAATGTGCTTGTCTCAGAATTATTTTGACCAAAAAAAAAGAGAGGATGCGATATACTGTTTCCAGGTCATCCATCTATCATGTACCAACTGAGCAAATAGAAATAGAACCCCAGTGGTTCAAATACCCTCTAATGATACATTTTGAAACTGGAGAAATTTTCTCCCAGAGATGCTCAGCTGGCGGTCCTGCATGGCTCTGAGAGAACAGTACTGCCTTTAATATTTCTAAAAATACTGTGAACATTTTCTTAACAATACTCTTTAAAGCTGAAAATAAAGACACTCCCCAGTGGTACTATTCTGACATCCAAAACGTAGAAAGCAAATCATCTGTGATCTATTTTTTTTATTATACCCTAAACTAAAACAATAGATCTGCCATCAAAAGTGGTTTTTTTTTTTTAAACTGAACCCCATTTTGAAAATGATAGTGAAGTGCCAGTGATGCAGTAAGCAAAATCAGACGAGTTTGATTTCCCATGTTTGTAGTCGTGATTGATTATGGAGGCAGGCACGGTGTCAGAAGCTTGAAGACTGGGTTTTCCATCTGCTGATAACTAACTGATCCACGCAAGCCACTTGCTTGTTGGTGGCTCAGTTTTTACAGTCTTGCAGCATTATTTATTGGATGCATTTTTATGAGCCAGACATTGTGCTATTGAATGAAGAACCGCTGAACAAGATAGCTAGGGCTCTTTGCTCTCATCAGACATACAGTTTAGGAGAAAGATATATACTCATGTAAATGCAGTAAAGCATGATGCATTTTAATGATTGGAGGGAAGATGGCCTTGTGGGGGCAGCTAGAAAGAGAGGTAGCTTAGAGAGTTGGATGGAGAGTGGGTTTTCAGGAGAAGGGCCCCATCAAGGGAAAGGATAGGCTGGAACAGGGAAGCTCAGATATTTCACATGGGAAGAGCAGTATGTACAAATTCTTGGCAGCTAGAGAGAGGAGATGGTTTCTAAACTATATGTAGAAAAAATATTTCTTCTTCACTTGTTTTCCTACATTAACATATAATTCTTATTTTAAAAGCTTTATTTAAAGCTTTATTTACTTTTTTTTTGTATTTATTTATGAACTTCCAAACATGAACCCCCCTCCCACCTCCCACCCCACATCATCCCTCCAGATCATCCCCATACACCATTGGTGGATTAAATTACAATTTTGTGTTGGTTTGTGCTGTCAACAATGTGAATCATTCATAATCATAATATGATCATTCATAATTATAATGCTCTTTAAAGCTGAAAATAAACAAACTCCCCAGTGGGTACTATTTTGACCTCATATCTATGTATATCCCCTTCCTGTTAAGCCTGTCTCCCCGTCCCCCCATCCCACCCCTCTAGGTCATCACAGAGCGCCAGGCTGGGCTCCCTTTGTTATTTAGCAACTTCCCACTATCTGTTTCACATACAATAGCATATATATGTCAGTACTACTTTCTCAAGTCCTCCTACCCTCACCTTCCCCCACTGTGTCCACAAGACCATTCTCAACTAAGTTCATCAGTAGCGTTTTTCTAAATGTCATGCTGCTGCTGCTGCTAAGTCACTTCAGTTGTGTCCGACTCTGTGTGACCCCATAGACGGCAGCCCACCAGGCTCCCCCATCCCTGGGATTCTCCAGGCAAGAATACTGGAGTGGGTTGCCATTTCCTTCTCCAACTAAATGTCATATATATGCATTAATATAGAATACTTGTTTTCTCTTCCTGACTTCCTTCAGCCTGTATAAGAGGCTCTAGTTTCATCCACCTCGTTACAACCGACTCAAAGTTGTTCCTTTTAATGGCTGAATAATACTCCATTGAATAAATCTACCACAATTTCTTTATCCATTCATCTGTCGATGGACATCTAGGCTGCTTTCATGCCCTTGCTATTGTAAATAGTGCTGCAGTGAACACTGGGGTATCCATGTCTTTTAGAATTGTAGCTTTCTTGGGGTATATGCCCAGTGGTGGGATTGCTGGGTCATATGGAATTTCCCAGGCACAAAATTGTTTTATGTTATGATTTTAGATTGGTAAGTTAAATACTGTATGTCATGAAATGAGCGTCTCAACTTGGAATTCGGAGAGTGTAAATATTTTATTTCATATTGTTGTTCAGTTACTAAGTCGTGTCCGACTCTTTGTGACACCACGGACTGCAGTACGCTATGCTTCCCTGTCCTTCACCATCTCCTGGAGTTTGCTCAAACTCATGTCTTATAGTTCTACTTTTTTACCTTTGTATTGATCAATACGAATTAGATTTCATGATATACCAATGCCATGTATAATATAGCCATTACACAGCATCTTATAAACAAAGTAAAATATTAATTGAATACAAATAAAATTGATGTGGTCCTAGAGGTCTGTGACTCTGAGCTCTGTTACAGACACTTTCATGGCAAGCCTCATGTTTGTGTTTTGCGCACGCAGGAGCTGAAGGACCCTCACTGTCGAGATGAGATGGCAGCCGCCCATGGGGTATCCATGTCTTTTAGAATTGTAGCTTTCTTGGGGTATATGCCCAGTGGTGGGATTGCTGGGTCATATGGAATTTCCCAGGCACAAAATTGTTTTATGTTATGATTTTAGATTGGTAAGTTAAATACTGTATGTCATGAAATGAGCGTCTCAACTTGGAATTCGGAGAGTGTAAATATTTTATTTCATATTGTTGTTCAGTTACTAAGTCGTGTCCGACTCTTTGTGACACCACGGACTGCAGTACGCTATGCTTCCCTGTCCTTCACCATCTCCTGGAGTTTGCTCAAACTCATGTCTTATAGTTCTACTTTTTTACCTTTGTATTGATCAATACGAATTAGATTTCATGATATACCAATGCCATGTATAATATAGCCATTACACAGCATCTTATAAACAAAGTAAAATATTAATTGAATACAAATAAAATTGATGTGGTCCTAGAGGTCTGTGACTCTGAGCTCTGTTACAGACACTTTCATGGCAAGCCTCATGTTTGTGTTTTGCGCACGCAGGAGCTGAAGGACCCTCACTGTCGAGATGAGATGGCAGCCGCCCGTGGGGCTCTGAAGAAGAACGCCACAATGCTGTACACGGCCTCCCAGGCTTTTCTCCGCCACCCAGACGTCGCTGCCACCAGAGCGAACCGAGATTACGTGTTCAAGCAAGTGCAGGAGGCCCTTGCCGGCATCTCCGGTGCTGCCCAAGCTGCCTCTCCCACCGACGAGGCCAAAGGCCACACGGGCATCGGGGAGCTGGCTGCGGCTCTGAACGAGTTTGATGTAAGCGTCTGGGTGATGCGTCCAGTGGGGAATGTGCTTTCGCTGAGAAAACGTATTAGGGATGAAGGGATACCGAGATAGCATCGATTTGCCTCTTTTGGAGGCTTCTAATAGTAAGATAAGCTACATGATATGTCACTGTTACTAGGAATCTGACATCTTGGTGGAACCTAGTACTGGTCTTTGAGGGAACTGACGACTATATTTAAGAACCTGATTGTATTCAAGCAGAAACCCTGAATACTGTAACTTTCCTTACTGTTATAGAAAGGACAGTTTATAATTTGCAAGTTTATCTTCATTATTAAGGGTTTCCCCTGTGGCTCAGTGAGTAAAGAATCCATTTACAATGCAGGAGACGTGCAGGTTTGATCCCTGGGTCAGGTCAGGAAGATGCCCTGGGGGAGGAACCCAGCAGGCTACAGTACAAAGGGTCCCAAAGAGTCAGACACGACTGAGCAACTGAGCACACAGCACTTCATTATTGAAGAGGCAAACGTCCTAGGCAGTGTAGGTGTACAGTACCCGTATGTTGTGTCTGAGTAAAGGATTGCTCTCAATTTCTTGATTTTTCAGTCCCTGGTGATCAAACTCCATTGTCCTCTCGTCCTATCCAGGATCCGGTCTTTCTTGCATCAGCACTGCCTCGCTCAGCCCCAGGTGGCACCTCTGCTAGTCCCATGAATGACTCACATTCTAAACCTGCTGTTTCTAGGGGTGTGTCCCAATAAGGGAACCAGTGGAAGGAGGGCTCAGTGAGCCTGGGTATATTCAAGGCAACAAAATGAGCTGGAAGGATGCCTCTCCTCAATGGTCCAGGCTAACAGTTCTCACCACTCCTGGGTCAGGATATGGCTCATCTGTGAGAAGCTGGAATTCAGTTGAGTTTATCCTATGTTCAGTGAGAGCCTATATGTGTTGTGAGCTACAGACACTTATAAATAATTAGCATCTGCTTTTAAGAGTCATGTTTTCCTGTAGAGGAGAAAAAGGACAAAGAATGAACCAAGACTCTAAATGACGAAATACAATGTAACAGAAATTCACAGAAGAAAAATCAGTTATTAACAGCTGTGGAAAAAAATGATGATTTTGCTCTTGGATATGTAGACATGAATTTTTGGCAGGAGATGATTGACTGCCTGTTAGAAAAGAGGACCAGGAGGGAATGATTCTTAAAGGCATGGAAGTGGATGATATAAAGGAGAGATAATTATCACACTTTGTATACAGATAAGAGCTTCCCTAGTGGCTCAGTAAAGAATCCTCCTGAAATTTAGGAGATCCAGGTGTGATCCCTAGGTGTGGAAGATCCCTTGGAGAAGGGAAATGCTACCTATTCTCGTGTTCTTGCTTGGAGAATCCCACGGATAGAGGAGCCCGAAGTCCATGGGGTGGCAAAGAGTCGGACACGACTGAGTGGTTAAGCACTCACACATACCCAGATAATAGGCATGCACAGATAATTCTTCCCTGTTTTCACAGATGGCGCTCCTCTTTCCCTTATTTTTTTAAGTTAGTCAAAGAAATATATATACATATTGAACTCAGGCTGTATATTATTTCCAAAGTATTTTATAAGGAGTAATTGTAATAAATTTCAAGTATTTACCAGAAATTGGGCCTTATGTAGTGTATTCACAAAGGTTTAGGAGACAACATAAAATTCATTAGAACTAATAAGACACTTCAGTACGTTTATCAGTTTTAAAATAAATGTATAAAAGTCACTACATTTCCGTACTGTAAAAAAAAGAAATGAAATAATGGAAAAGAGATCCTGTTTACAAAATGAACAGTAAAAACAATACTTTTATTTTACTAAACTTACAAAATAATTTACAAAATTATTATTTTAATACTTAATTTTATTTATTTATAGATGCTAGAAATAATCGTGTTACAGATATAGAGGGCATAAGAGAGGAAATTGAATTATTCTACTAAGGGGTGAATGAGTGAGTGAAAGTCACTTAGTTGTGTCCAACTCTGTGACCCCATGGACGGTAGCCTGCCAGGCTCCTCTGACCGTGAAATTCTCCAGATGAGAATACTGTAGTGGGTTGCCATTCCCTTCTCCGGGGGATCTTCCTGATCCAGGGGGAGAACCTAGGTATCCCACATTGCAGGCAGATTCTTTACCATCAGAGCCACTAGGGAAACCTTTATCAGGGGTAAGTTTTCCTTTTTGTTAAAAGATGTCAGGGTCTGAGGTAGGAAAAACTATTGACCCTATCAATTTTTATGAGATTCATATAGTCCCTATAAAAATTCTAAGAAGGTGTTTGCTTGGAACTTGACAGAGTGATGATAAGGGTTTTTTGTTGGTTTATTTTTCTGGAATATGAATGGATGAACCCATATTTAAGGAAACAAAAGTGAGTATAGGTCATGCACTTAGATATTAACACATTATAATGCCATATTAATTTTTAGTGAGTACATTAGAAGAAAAATGTCTCATCAGTTAAACAGAATAGAAAATTACAATGGCAAATAAAAATTTTTTCATGAAATGATGCTCTTTTTTTGGAAATAGTGCTTTTTAAAATTAAGAATAGGTAGATTATTTAGATTTTGATCAATTGCAGTATAATCATAGTTTATTTTATAATAAAAGTAAACAGTAAAACCTAAGTGAGGACCTGGTAATAATGTAGGCATGCACATACAGAAGGCTCTCTTGAAGGACAGTCCAGACACTTCAGTTGCTGCCACCTTCTTCCCAAGAACGTGATGCCTGCAGCTTCCCGTTCTCTTTCTATTTCAATGATTTTCATTAAAAGGAGCCTTTAGCCATGGTGAATTTAACAATCAAGGCATCACTGGGTATTATACCTTTAGACTCAGAAGATAAAAACTTAAGGCCATATGGGGAAAATATATTAGTAAAATATGTTGATATACTTTCCACCTGTTCTAATAGGGTGGCATCTTCTCATGCTGGACAAGTAAGGCTTTGTGAAATTAACACATGAATATAATAATTGAAGTTATTTTTTTAAATAAAAATTGGCATATTAACTAATTCACTAATTATATTCTATTAACTTTATATATCATTATACATATTAACTAGGTGGTTTATTCTTACATTAAGTATATGTTAACTAAGTAATTGTATATTCTATTAGCTAAGTATATTAACCAAATAATATTCTATTATTAAATGGCTATTAGTTCTCAGGCTACATCAATTGCATAAAGCATTATTTAATGTCTAAAATTTTGTTTCTCAGATGCTGACAAAAATCAACATGTGGAACTGTCTCAATTAGTGGTAGAATTAGATAGTAATTCCATTTGGTCTGGATTCCTAAAAACAATTATTTAATAAATGCAATTAATTTCAGCTTCTCAAAAGTAATACTGCTACTACTGGTGTAATGCTACCCCCAAAAATCTGGATATCACTTAACGATGTTTGAAATTTTCTCACTAAAAATAATGTTCTATTGCTCTTTACTTTGTAACAGAATTATACATTTCTCTTCCATATTTACATAATGAATATTTTAGCATTTTTTATTTCCCAGGCATATTGGCTTGAAATTGATTTAGAATTCACAGGCATCTGTCTTGAATTCTAAATGCTATTCTCAGATATTAAACAAATTGGTATTACATTGGATGAGAAACTTACCCAGACTTCCTGTGATTTACTTTTCTGGTAACATTCCTTCCTGATGCTTGGTTTAATGCTTGCCAATGTAATAGGAATTTGAAGAAGTCAAACAACTTTAAGATTCTGAAGTAAAAGGAACCATATATGGAGAAAATACACTTTCAGTGGTCTCCTGATGTTGAAGTCCATTTCATAATAATAGTCATCATTGTGTCAAACATTTTTTCAAGAGGTAGATTGCAGAAGTAGCTTTGAGTTTCTTATTTAATTAAGTACAAGGGAATAATTAGTATTTTTGCCTTCATCTAAAATTATAAGATTGATTTTTACCTGGGTAGTTATAATTAGATCTCAATGATTGGTGATCAATTTTCTGGCACTGTTATCCTGTCTACATGAATACTTGCTGTAGTGATTTATGCAATAAAAGACTGAAGGGAAAAACCTAGTATTTTAACAATTTCAAGCTGTTAAGAGTTAAGACAGTTTCTAATGATACAACAGCAAAAAGTCAAATGATTGCTAATCAGTGGAACTGTCAGCCTCTATTTAAAATGTGGCAGTTTGAGGTAGTTAATTTTATCTACTGAAACTATCTACTGGGGGATACTGGAAAGAGCTTAGAAAAATTTAATGACTGCTCAGAAGTAAATCATGTTATAATGTCAATGCTGACTAGTAGAAAACTTTCAAGAATGGGAGAGAGGAGAATGAAAAGTTATTCCTACAGAATTTCCTTAAAAGAAAAGAGAATATCAGTTCAGTTCAGTTCAGTCACTCAGTCATGTCTGACTCTTTGCGACCCCATGAATCGAAGCACGCCAGGCCTCCCTGTTCATCACCATCTACTGGAGTTCACTCAGACTCACATCCATCGAGTCCGTGATGCCATCCAGCCATCTCATCCTCGGTCGTCCCCTTCTCCTTCTGCCCCCAATCCCTCCCAGCATCAGAAGTCCTGTGGCCACTGCTGAGTTTTCCAAATTTGCTGGCATATTGAGTGCAGCACTTTCACAGCATCCCATATCTTATTTTCTGAAACTTTCTTTTATAGATAAAGATGCTTTCAAAATATGGAAATTCACACCATTCATGACATAGTCTTTAAAATCAATAGCTATTTCTCTTTTATTTTCTTTTAAATCAGACAATTCCTCTAATCTTAATTTCAGATTCCTCTCATTTTAAATGTTCTAGTTGTGTTTTTGCTTCTTTCTTCTCCCATTTCACTTGGGAATTTGCTTGATTAATAATTCTATTTTTCTTTCATGTTCAATTTCTCCTTCTGCACTTGTTCAGTCCCCTCAGCCTGTAGAAAAATGTATTCAATAACCAAAAAGGAAAATGAAATGAAATTGACTACCGTAATTAACCATATTCTCATATTTCACTTTTTTTTTTTTTTTTGCTTAGTTTTAAGGAGTGATTCCAATGTACTTTCTGCTTACTGGCTGTTACCTCTTTCAGTCTTGTCATCTGCTCCTGTCTGTCCTCTATGTCCTCATATGTCCACTATGTCTGAGGGTCTCGGGGGACCCTGCATTCATGGAACCTTTGCACTCTTATTCTCTAGTTCTTGACTGCTTCATCTTTGGAGGGAGGAAGCTGTTGAATAGTATTAACTATACTTTCCCTTTCATTGCATTACTTCTCACTTGCAAGATTTAAATCTGTGCCTGAAGTAGGACAGTCTGGTTACAACCACATTGAGCTGAAATGTCATCATGACGTACATACTCTGTGTGAGTTGTCACTTGTATTTCTGCCTAATTTTTCATACCTCCCATCTACTTTCTCATGTTTTCTTCTTCTTTTTTTTTTCTCCTTCTATTTAAATGTATTTTCTTTTCTTGATCTAGTTTCAGTTTTCTCACTGATCTGGTGTTCAGTGGATGGAAATGTTGGAATGTGAAAATGAGAAATGATGTGACGCCTGTATTACAGGTGGATGAGGGTGGCAAGGGAATGGCATGGTGAAAGGACTGAGTGGGAGAGAATTGTCACTCCCCAGGGAGCATCTCCATGCCCAGTGCTCCAGTGTTCACTCCCTAGAGTGACTTCCACTGTGTGCTGGTCTCAGCGGGTGCACTCATATTCCAGAATATCTAGTCCAAAGAAAGAGGTGAAGCAGCAGGATTCCACGTGGCAGCAGTCATTTCAGGATACCAGCTCCTGAATTGTGGTCATGGAGAAGAGGTTTCTGGGTATCTGATAGTAATAGCAACCCTGGATTTGGGTTTGGGATCCAGTGTTAGAATACAGCTCCAGTGGAGAGCTGGAGAGTTATTAGATCACTTAAGTCAGAGGCCCACATACCTGACCTCAGAGATCTGTGTTGAATGAATCTGAAGAAGTAGAGTTTCTCTTTTGACCTCCTTCTCTAAATATCACTGTTTGTCTTTTAGAATAGGAAATACCCATTTCTTATTATTATTACTAGGCCCAAGTGGGTGCTCCTGGGAAAGTATGGGTCCCTGAAGGACTCATGAACCAAAATTATGGCTGGCTCAGGGATTCTCAAAGGGTTTTATTGCTTCATGATTTATACAACATCAGGCAAGGAGGGAGGCCACCATGAAGACATTTTACCGAGCATCTTGTTCAGTCCCTTCCCAGTTCTAACCCTCCCTTTTGCTCTGGAAATAGACATAGTTATTTATCAGAAAGGCTTACCCCAGGCCTCCTCTCCTTCTCTGATGTTCTGTACAGTCATTCCTACTGAAATCTGGGAACCCCCATGTTTGGCTAAGAAGATAAAAAGTTTCTGTGTATTTCTTTACATGAGAGTGAGGGTGGAGAGAGAAGAGGAGAGGACCCAATCAGAACACTATAAACACACTGGTAGGAAAGTGCAAGATGTAGCTGATGTTCTAAAGCAATTAGCAAGGTGGAGGCCAAATGCATAAAAATGAAAGCCTGTAAGCATGACTGCTTAGCTTTTGGAAAGCAATTTCAGATTTCTAATTCAGGTACTAATAAGATAGGGCAGGCAAGCTCAGCAATTTTCTGCTTCTCTGAGTTCATGCCAATATTTTTGAAGGCTTAATGTCTGTACAGTTATATGTGTTAATTTTTAATGCTTTTATTAAGTATTAAGTGCTTAATACTTAAAAATGCCCTCTACTATATTCCTATGAGGCGATTCCCACTTAATGGCTATTGGACATAGCCTAGGATTTTGGTAATATCTCAGAACTTGGATTCAGGTATCTGGCTACTACTTCAAACCCTGTAAGTAACTAAGGATATGTGAACTTAAGTTACTGAGATAGCAACTCTAGGCCTTGGAATAAGGTTTCGATATAGGAGAGGTAAGAACAGTCATAAAGGTGAAAAGGAGAAATGCTTACTGAACAGCTATAGTTACTGCAGTGTTAAATGCTGCCATATCATATACATTTACATGCATAGTAGGCACCTAACCTGTGTGTGTGACAGAGATAAGATTAGGAAGAGTGAAATCCAAGAATTCCTGGAAGAGGTTGGTGCATGAGAAGGATTAACATGATGAATGTGAATGAGAAGGTTTCTCAGAGGGAAAGAACATCCTTGCATGCAGAGGCATGGTGGGTAAAGTATGTATAAGCTCTTTGCTTCTGGAGCCCAGGGAGAAATCTGGCTAAGTCAGGGAGCTGAAGGAAGCTTCTGGAGCCCTGTAGGCCATGCAGGGGGCTGGGCTTCAAACTGGAGGCATTAGGGAGTGGCTGGTGATCTAAGCAGAGGGTCGCCTGGTCAGATTTGTGTTTTTACATATCCCTCAGGACTTCCTTGGTGGCTCAGACAGTAAAGCGTCTGCCTGCAATGTGGGAGACCTGGATTCAATCCCTGGGTTGGGGAGGTCTCCTGGAGAAGGAAATGGCAGCCCACTCCAGTATTCTTGTCTGGAAAATCCTGTGGACCGAGGAGCCTGGTAGGCTATAGTCAGTCCATAGGGTCACAAAGAGTCGGACACAGCTGAGTGACTTCACTTTCACTTTTGGCTGCAAGGTGGAGAATGGATTTGAGAATGGCAAAGCTGCAGTATGCGAGAGTGGTCAGAGTGAGAGGTTACGCATGTCAGTACATTGTGGGAACAGAAATGGGAAGAAGTATATGTATCTGAACCATGTTGAAGGAGCATAGTCAATAGACCTTAAGAACCATACTTCTTATTTTCATATAGCCAAATAATTAATATAAGATTTAATTATTCAAACAAACAAACATTTTTATAATTCCAATTGGGACATCTTGAGAACTTTCAGCCCTTTGTGGGATATTTGATTTTTTATGTAATATAACTTTCTTGCATTGATGTCTTTTTTTTTCCTGGCTTTTAATTTACAGTCCCACCAATATGACTATTAGGTATCTAGTAATTTATGGATATATATTTTGAATTTTTTTAATCCAATTTCTACAACATCTAGGATTTTTTTAATTTAGTTTAAGCTATTTAGGTTTAAGTGAAAGTGACAGTGAAGTTGCTCAGTCATGTGCGACTCTTTGCGACCCCATGGACTGTAGCCTACCATGCTCCTCCATCCACGGGATTTTCCAGGCAATAGTACTGGAGTAGGTTGCCATTTCCTTCTCCAGGGGATCTTCCCGACCCAGGGATCGAACCCGGGTCTCCCGCCTTGTAGACAGATGCTTTACCGTCTGAGCCACCAGACCTCCAAATTAGCATGCATTTATTAGTGTTTATTTTACTTTTAAAAAGCAACAACAGATTATTACACACCTTTTTTAAAAAGTGGAGAACTTTTCCCATGTGGTAGGACATAATATTAGTAACTAGCGGGTAGAAGACCCAGCAAATCTCATATCTTCTCCCTATGAACTGTCTCTGAATTTATCTGCCCTGGTTTCATTCTGGAAACTGAACTCACCAAAATAGCCTTGCTAGCCAGAAACAAGCAGTAGTGTTTTTAGCATTCTTTACTATGCACTGACATCTGGTGGTCAAATAGAATATTAAGTCATACTCTAGTGAGTTTCTTTCTACCTGTAAGTGTAGCACAGACTAAATCCATCCTATGTAGCCCAAACTCAGGGGATGCAAGAAGGTGCAGTTGGCCCTCAGAGAATTGTTAGTCTGCTTGTGACACCTTTCTGTACATTAACTTTATTCAATGTGTGTTGCATTAATCCTTTTTTGAAGTTTGTAGCTCTGGGTGGTGGCAAAGATAGATACAGATGCAGGTAAGTTTATAAGAAGAGATGCTCAGGGCAGGTGGAGAGTTTGGGGTGGTTCTGTTGGCAGAGCATGAGACAGTCAGCCAGCATCTGGGACAAGGTATTATTCGTGAGCAAGAAAGCAGAAATCCATTTATCTGGCTTCATCATTTATCATTGAGAAATCTTATTCTGGAATATTGATACCCCTCACATCTTCTTGCTTCCAAGAAAATTTAACTTTCTTAAGGTGTAATAAGCCTAAGAGTATTTCCTGATAGCATCATTTGCTTTTATAGTATCTTATTATAATTACAACAAGGAAATATCCCAAGGCAATTAAATTTTCTCTTCTACATTTCAATTAGCAAACTTAGAGCTGCAAAAAGTCACTGTGCAAATAACAGAATGAGATTTGAAATACCCTTCTTGAAAATTGCGGTTCAAATTCTCATTTATTTGCCTCCCTGACATCTTTAATCAAAAGTATTATGTTTCCAATCTGGTTTTATTTCTTTTCACAAGGGGAAATGGGAGAATCTGTATTTTCCCCAGGATAATGATTTTCTCTCTTAGGAATATCGATTCTCTGGATCTGAGCTCATCTTTATTTCAAATAATTAGCACTAAATCTAATAGTGAATACTGATGTAATTGATTATCATATTCTAAACTGTCTAAATGTGTGATGGCAAATATCATTTTGATTATCATTTATTTATTAACCATACTGTAAAATTTGGGAACCAAGCAAGTCCTTTTATCTAGTGAACTCTTCAATGGTGAAAAGTGTGATCTATTTAAAATGTTTACTTCTTTAGTCTTATTTTTCTTTATGATTTCTTGTGTTAGAAGTGCTTATCTATACTTAGCCCTCCAGAATTATACCTCGCCCATCTCGTGTGCTTCCTATGATACAGTAATGACAATGTGCTTGGTACTCATGGATAAGATTTAGTTTGATTCTGTGGTGACATAAACACACACATACACACACACACATCCCTCCTGCTCCTAAAAACACTCATTTGGATTTTTCACCAACCAAATTCCCTAACACACTTATGGAACTTTTCCTGCAGGGTATTTGGGAAGCTTCACTATAACCTGTTGAGTCCCATTGCTCATTTCTCCCAGTGTCCTCTGATGCCCTGTGTATACACGGATTGAGCGAAGGCTGTAGGGAACTGGTTACCCGCAGATGTGCATGACAGTAAGACGGGCAGGTGGCTGATGTAGTGAGAGCGTAGCTGAGGCCCTGCTTATCTTCCTGGTCATGCTGGCTTCCCTCGTGCACCATGGAACAGCATGGTGTAGGGTGAACGAAACAAGCTTACGTCTGAGTCCAGACACGAAAACTCTTCCCTCTGTGCCTCTGCTTCTGAGTCTATAGCATGGAGTAATAATGTAGACTCCTCAAAATTGTGATAGTAATTTTATGGGATGAACATTCATAGGGGCCCAATCCATAGTAGTCAATATCTGGTGCCCCCAGAGTACCTATAAATTTGCTAGTTTGTCTAGTTCAAAAAATTATTAATTTATCAAAGGTTGTAGTTCCAACAAAGTCTCCCAGATATTGACTTTTCACAGTAATTACCAGGAAAAAATTGTGTCCTTGAAACTAGATGGTTATATAAAGTAATCACTTTACTTAAGTCTGACTAATTCATGCCCACATATGTTTAGTGTTTAAAAAACACTAAATAAAGTTTGTTCCCAGTGGGTCATGGTATAATATTGAATACATTCTTTTAATCATTTTATAAAGTTTGATTTTAGAAACATTATTTAAAATGTTAAAAAAGTGCTTTTCAATTAGGTCAGTATAAAAAAACTTGACATTTTAATGATAGAACACCATCTATTTATCCTTGATAGAGAGACAGGGAGAGACCCACAGAGTCCATTCATTTTGAAACTAATTTCCTACTAAGATTTTCTTTTCTTTATCACTCTATAAAACTTTGAAGTTGGAAAGGGTATTCAATGTCATCCAGTTTCATTTATCATGAGTTCTGAAGTTTCTACTCCACATGCCTAGCAGCGCCTTCTGCCTTTGGAGGGCATCGCTGGGAGGAAATCATTGGTGGCCATTTCTTGTTCTGTTTTTGGAAAGCGCTGAATGTTAAAGACAAAAAGTTCTGTCCCAAACTGAAATTTCCAGAGCAAATGTCCAAAGCACTTAACTTAGCATGACTGCTAGGCTTTACCATATTTCACTATGGCCATAAATACAAGTCTTATTTCCTCCATTAGATGGCTGAGAATTCCTATGTCCGTGCTTATCAGTTTTCACATGAGATCCGTAGTTAATAAATATTTTGGGATACTTGATTCTGCCAGAATGCTGTGTCTCATCTTGACAAAGACCTGTTAAGTGATTTCCTTTCCAGTCTTCCAGTCTTCTTCAGCCCATTTGCTCACATGGCCACTAAGTTGTCTTTCGAAAAGCCTGAAGCTCCTCTGTCTTTCTTCTGGTCTACTGACACAAGAGAGTTTGAGAGTTCCCACGCACTACACGTCAAACCGCTGCTCTTGATTGGCCTGGAAGTAAAAGAAGCGATTGGTTTTCATGTTTCAGGTGGGACTGTTTTGATTACCTCCTGGCCTTCCCTGATGGTTAATTAGGTCTGTAAGCTTTCAGACTGAAAGCGACTGAACTAAACTGAACTGAAGCTTTCATTTCCATGGTCTAATGAGGCCATGGAGGTTTGCTGTGTGGATTAATAAAGCATACAAAAACAGTTTGTAGACTGGCTGACAAACACTAAGGCTGCAGTCCATGGGGTCGCGAAGAGTCGGACACGACTGAGTGATTTCACTTTGACTTTTCACTTTCATGCATTGAAGAAGGAAATGGCAACCCCCTCCAGTATTCTTGCTAGAGAATCCCAGGGATCGGGGAGCCTGGTGGGCTGCTGTCTACAGGGTCTCACAGAGTCGGACACGGCTGAAGCAACTTAGCAGCAGCAGCAGCATGGTGCTGGTGAGAAATGGATGCCTTTGTATTATTATCTTTATCAGTATAAAAGTAATTTAATCTTAATTTGTTTGTTTTTTTGAAAATGATCTAAATTCACCTGTTTGGTTGTAAGTTAAAAATGTTTCAAAATTTGTTACTTTAACAAAGTTTATATTGTAAATCTAGTTAATATGGACCTATTCCTCAAAGTAGACTCTAAAATTTTTATATAAAACTAACTAATGGTCAGATTGCCATGTACTTGAAAATGTAAATACAAGCCTCATTACTGGTGAATCATGTGCTGGGAAATAAGATATAAGCCACTTGTGTGTCTTTGGCCCAGAAACTTCAAACAGTTTTCTAAATCATTGCCAGTAACTTTGATTTACCATCTATATCTTTTGCTAATGTCAACAGCAATCCCAGTTCTGCAGTTTGTTCTTTGTTGTCATTTTCAGCTCATTATGCTTTTTGTTTATGGTTATACATTTATAATTATGCAAAAACCAGTTGTACATAGATTCATTTTCTCAGAGAATAATTGCTGTATATTATAAAATCGTCACTCCCTAGCGACCACTGTTTACTTTCCTAACTAAGGAGTAATTAATTTAAAACCAGCACTCAGAGTCAATGTCTGTGTACAGGGATGGGCTGGGGGAAGAGGGGAGAGATCCTTTGTAATTCATTAGCAACTTTCCATCTCTGTGCTCTACTTAATTGCTTTGCACAGCCTTGTATTTTATAGTAAAGAAAGGCTAATTTTCTTATCAGTTAACTGCTGCCAGACTAAAGCAGAATAGAGAATTCTAGGAGGTAAATAACTATGGTAAAACCATGCACATTGTGACTGATTTAAACTCATGCATTTTAGACCTTCTGCCGTGTAACTCGGGCTTTCCATAGGCTGTGTGTGCGGAATAGAGATGAGTGGTGGAAGATGTGGCCAGTAGTTCGTATATTGCTGAACGCTGGAGAGGGTGGAGATTGGGGGGTACACAGTAGAACAAGAAGGAGTCTTAGTGGTGTAAAGAACATAGCAAATATAGATAAAAGTGAAAGAGCCTAGAAGAGTTGAGACCAAGAGGAACATACCAACTACATGGAATGCAAACATAGATAGACAGCACTTATTCAGGCAAGAAAACTAAGAGAGCTGCGCTTTCTTAGATGGCAGATTGCTCGGAAGTAATAGGACTTCCATCTTGCATGACTCTCCACAGGAAGGTTTTTTGTTGCTTGTTTTGAGGTTAGTGTTGTAGTCTGTTTTATTGATTGGAGTATGATCACTTTACAGTGTTGTGTTAGCCTCTGCTGTACAACAACACGAATCGGTTATGCTGTGCTGTGCTTAGTTGCTCAGGTGTGCCTGACTCTTTGTGACCCCATGGACTGCAGCCCGAAAGGCTCTTCTGTCCATGGGGATTCTGCAGGCAAGAGTACTAGAGTGGGTTGCCATGCCCTCCACCAGGGGATCTTCCGAACTCAGGGATCGAACCCAGGTCTCCCACATTGCAGGCGGATTCTGTCTGAGCCACCAGGGAAGCCCAAGAATACTGGAAAGGGTAGCCTATGCCTTCTCCAGGAAATCTTGCTGACACAGCCTGTGGAAATCCTGAGTTACAGGAGAGATCTTCCCCCAGGAATCTAACCAGGGTCTCCTGCACTGCAGGCAAATTCTTCACCAGCTGAGCTACCAGGGAAGTCCTACATCAGCTGTACGTATAGAAATATCCCCTTCCCTCTTGAGCCTCCCTCCCACCTCACCCCACCCCGTCCCGCCCCTCTAGGTCACCCAGAGCACTAAACTGAGCTCCCTTGCTGTACAGCAGCTCCCCACTAGCTCTCTATTTTACACATCCACATGCAGTTTTCATGAACAGTAAAAAGAAGTAGTGCATTGTTTATCCGGGGAAGGCAATGGCACCCCACCCCAGTACTCTTGCCTGGAAAATCCAATGGATGGAGGAGCCTGGTGGGCTGCAGTCCATGGGGTCGCTAACAGTCGGACAGACTGAGCGACTTCACTTTCACTTTTCTCTTTCATGCATTGGAGAAGGAAATGGCAACCCACTCCAGTATTCTTGCCTGGAGAATCCCAGGGATGGGGGAGCCTGGTGGGCTGCCGTCTATGGGGTCACACAGAGTCGGACACGACTGAAGTGACTTAGCAGCAGCAGCAGCATTCTTTATCATGTGTTTTAAAAGGTATCCCATTTAAAAAAATTGTGGTAGCAATTTTACTTCTGATACTTCACATGGCCTTGTGCATAGTTGGCTCTCAAACATTTGTCGAATGAGAGAAAGAAGGAATGTGTGACAATATCTGCTGGAGAGCAGAGAAGGCAAAATGAGTATGGCAGTTTAGTTGAAAGGGTTATATTAATATTACCGTTCAAACCTATTTACATTTAAGAAGGAGAGAAAATATCGTTGGTGCAGAATTGCTGACAATAACAACAAAAACAATAATGTATATTTGACCTTGCCATGTGCTTTGAGTTTAAATCAATATTTCTTAGATTTTGATAAATTTAAAAGTCATCAAGTCATTGAGCCACCTGCTTTAGAAGCCTGCCAGTTGTGGAGGTTTAACTGCCCAGGTAACTGTTTTCATGCTGAGGCATCTCTCCTTAAACTGATTCTTCCTCCAGGTTACATTTCCTTTAACGTTCTAGAATGACTCTATTGACTTGTTTTCCCCCTGCCTCTTTGACCCTCACATCTCCCATCTCCTGGGCTTGCTTCTTAAGTGTGTCTTTTCCTCTAGAGTTCTATCTTTACTCTGTTCAGTTCTCACTAGAGGACCTCCAGGCTTGGCTGGTTGGGGTCCCATGTGCTGCATGCCTATTTTTCTGGTCCCAGCTTCTCCCTGGAGCTCCAGACCGGTGTCCATCTGGTTGTGTGACATGTTAATCTGCATAACATCTAAGCATACAAATGCTCTCAAACTAAATGTAATGTTATTCCCCTGTCAAGCCTAGCCTTTCTTTTAGTAGTTCTTATTTTAGACTAAAGTGTGACCGTTATGCGGAGAAGGCACTGGCACCCCACTCCAGTACTCTTGCCTGGAAAATCCCATGGACAGAGGAGCCTGGTAGGCTGTAGTCCATGGGGTCGCAAAGAGCTGGACATGACTGAGTGACTGCACTTTCACTTTTCACTTTCATGCATTGGAGAAGGCACTGGCACCCCCCTCCAGTGTCTTGCCTGGAAAATCCCAGGGACAGGGGAGCCTGGTGGGCTGCCGTCTCTGGGGTTGCACAGAGTCAGACACGACTGAAGAGACTTAGCAGCAGCAGCAGCAGCAGTGACCTTTATGAATGTGATTATTCAGTCCAGAAAGCTGAGAGTCTTACTTGCTTTCCTCTCCAGTTAATCTTGCTGCTGCTAAGTCACTTCAGTCGTGTCCNATCCCATGGACAGAGGAGCCTGGTAGGCTGTAGTCCATGGGGTCGCAAAGAGCTGGACATGACTGAGTGACTGCACTTTCACTTTTCACTTTCATGCATTGGAGAAGGCACTGGCACCCCCCTCCAGTGTCTTGCCTGGAAAATCCCAGGGACAGGGGAGCCTGGTGGGCTGCCGTCTCTGGGGTTGCACAGAGTCAGACACGACTGAAGAGACTTAGCAGCAGCAGCAGCAGCAGTGACCTTTATGAATGTGATTATTCAGTCCAGAAAGCTGAGAGTCTTACTTGCTTTCCTCTCCAGTTAATCTTGCTGCTGCTAAGTCACTTCAGTCGTGTCTGACTCTGTGTGACCCCATAGACGGCAGCCCACCAGGCTCCCCCATCCCTGGGACTCTCCAGGCAAGAATACTGGAGTGGACTGCCATTTCCTTCTCCAATGCATGAAAGAGAAAAGTGAAAGTGAAGTCGCTCAGTCTGTCCGACTGTTAGCGACCCCATGGACTGCAGCCCACCAGGCTCCACCGTCCATTGGATTTTCCAGGCAAGAGTACTGGGGTGGGGTGCCATTGCCTTCCCCGCCAGTTAATCTTAAACTCTTGTAAATTCAGTTCCTTTTACAATTTTTGGCTGGACCCTCTCACCTTCATGTTTTATGACCACGGTTTATTCAGGTCCATGTTTTGGCCTGAATCATTGCTCACTGGTTGTTCTGCCTGCTCACCTTCCATCTCATTATCTCTGATGGTCTAGCTTTACCAAAATGCAAATGAGATATTATGTTTTCCTTACCAGTGAAATTCCATCTCCAGGATATAGTTTAAAGTTCTTAGCATGGCATCAGATCACTTCACTAGGACCCCGACTGCCTCTTTTATCTCAGATTCTTTTTTCTCACCCTCTGTTCCATGTCCTGTCATAATTAACTGTTTACTATTCTTCAGATGTACAATTGCTCTTTCTTTCATACCTTCCCTCTTGTGATGCCTTTGTTTGAAATCTTTGCCTTTTTTTAACCTAATAAATGTATACCCATTCTTACCAAGGTGCTTTATTTTTTGAAACTGTCTCTAATTTTCCTTTTAACTAAACCACTGTCCCTTTTGTGTTACTACTAGACATTGAGTATATTAGCAGTAAGTGTATTATTCTGTTTCCAGTTCTGTGTCTACAGATGTGAGCACCAGAAGGACAGAGACCAGGTCTCATTCATGCTTTCATCAGTATGGTGAGCATAAACGTTTGTTGAAAGGATTCACAAATGAAAATGCTCACTGTTTTGATCTTAGTGGCTCACTAGATTATCCTCCAATAATTTCTTCTCAGCCTTCTGCACTGTGGCCATATCAGTTTCCCCGGAGAAGACATGAGACTCCTTCATAAACATTCTATTGTGTTCCAAAGGGCATCCATTATCTTCTCAGTTGGGTTAACCCTTTTCAGATATCTGTGTTCCAGTGTTATACAAAGACTCTGTATGATTTAAAGTATTATCAACGGATGCACATAAAAATCCAGACTTCAAAGAACATGACATCCTCATTAAGTACAAAGTATATTTGTCAGGCCATGCTGTGTTTCTTGAAAAGCAATTAACGTATTGCACATTATTCCTGTGAGAGGCAAAATGTATCTTTCTCATCTTAATTTGTGTGCTTAAAAGTAGACAGAAAAAGATAGATGGGTTTACACTCAAGGTGTATGCATTTCCCTCATGGCCAATGAACCAATTTCCTTTTCATATTTGCAGAATATTGATACAATTATTCTTTCATCAGACATGAAATCTGAGTGTATAACCAGTTTGTGGAAATCACCTAGTAATTTATTAGGTTGATAACAGCAATTAAGTCATAATTGCTTCTGAGAAATATAAATTGACTTTCTGTGTTAAGTGGATAATTTAACATTCCAAATCACAGACATAGAGTGTAACTAATTTGAGGGATAAGAAGTTTGTTTCTCCTATTATTAAACTTAGAAAAATTTAAACCATTGACAATCCAGTAACTAATTATTCAGTTGCTGGATTATTGGGTTCTTGTCACTTCTTGATTTTTTTCTCATGTTGCTTGCCATTTTTACTATTTAAGGATATATGGAGGAGAGGATTTTAGACAGAAATATAACATGTGGATAAGCCCTAGGTTTTTTTTAAGTTATTTAAAAACATTGTTCTTGTAAGTGAGTAAAGTGAAAGTTGCTAGGTCATGTCCAGTTCTTTGTGACCCAATGGGCTGTAGCCTGCTAGGCTCCACTGTCTATGGAATTCTCAATCTGTTAATTGGCAAATATTTATCAACTACTTATGTGCAAAGCATTCAGCTGGGTGTAGTAGAAGATACAAAAATGTGGGAAAAAAATATCCTAATTGGTGGTCTCTTCCTAACCCTCTGTTTCTCTCTGTCTCTGTGTTAAACACACATACAAACACACAAGAGAGAGACTACACACACACACTTCCCACTAATGATGCATAGTAAGGTCAGACAAGAAGACAAGAGCCAAATGGGTAAGCTAGATGATCGATGACAAGGAATTAAATAATGGGACCTAAAGAGAGAGTCTTGTACACAGAGAGCTGAAGATAGTCTGCCCTGCATAGGGTCAACATGGGCTTCAGAAAAGCAACAGGGAGGAAGGTACTAAAATATTCAGTGTTGTTGTTTAGTCACTAAGTCGTGTCTGACTCTTTGCGACCCCATGGGCTGTAGGCTGCCAGGCTCCTCTGTCCATGGGACTTCCCAGGAAGAATATAGAGTGTGTTACCGTTGCCTTCTCCAGGGGACTTTCCCGACTCATGGATAGAACCTGAGTCTCCTGCATTGCAGGCGGATTCTTTACTGCTGAGCCACCAGGCAGGCCCACAGTTTTCAAAGAGAATGAATATCATAGCACCCATGAACGCATATGGAGGTGGGATGTGGTAGTCAGGCACCACTTTGTCTCAAACCAAGAGTTTCTAGGGAGAGTCCTGGGAGATGACATTGAGAGGCAGATACTGCCGTTAGACTGGCGAGAATTTTGAAGGTCACTGAGACTTGAACTGAATGGATATGAAGTTACATTTCTTTCAGTTGTCCTTGCTGAAAATGACATCCCAATTCTGAGGGTTGGATGAAAAAATGGAACCCATTGTTTAGTTCTGTTGGGGACTTTAACAAAATCTTACAAAAGGAGTGATGAAAATAGAATTGGAGAAGCACCAGGTAAGATAAGTGGTATCTCTAAGTAGTCAGGTAGTTGGTGATTAGAGGTAGGTTGACGGCCATTGAAGGCTTTGGACCAGTCGAGCAAAACAACTGAGAAGAATTTTAAGAATGATCTGTTAGGGAAAAATAAGTTGTACAAGAAAGGAGGTTAATTTAGAGTTTGATGATGGAGTAAATGAGAGACAACAATGGCCTGAGTAGGGGGTGAAGGGTGGAGTAACAGTGGAACTACAGAATCCTTCTGTAATGCAGGAAACCTGGGTTTGATCCCTGGGTTGGGAAGATCCCCTGGAGGGCATGGCACTGCACGCCAGCATTTTGTCTGGAGAATCCCCATGGGCAGAGGAGCCTGATGGGCTACATACAGTCCATGGGGTTGCAAAGAGTTGGACATGACGGAGCAACTAAGCACACACAAAGTATTTGAAAGAATTATTTTAAATGACTTCATTGTTAAAATTTATTACTCCTTTGTGCCATATAGTATTCTAAGCTCCTTACATATTTTATTTTCTCAATTACTCTACACTATGGATACCGCTGTTGTTCTTGTTTTATAAATAAGGAAACTAAGACCCTCATCATTTATGCAACCTGCTCAGTTAGAAGTCACGGCTAGAAGGAATTGGAGCCGAGACTTTAATCCAAACTGTCCACCTCTGTATCCCTTTACTCCTGGTGGGAGAGACTGAGGGCACGAGGAGAAGCGGAGTGACAGGTTGCAGTGGTTGGACGGCATCACCGACTCACAGAACACGAGTGTGAGCAAACTCGCAAACTCCGGGAAATAGTGAAGGGCAGGGATGCCTGGCATGCTGCAGTCCACGGGCTTGCAGAAGCAGACATGACCGACCAGCTGAACAACAGCGTATATTACAAGAATCGCTTGATCTTTAAATAGAAGTGCCTGAGAGAACAAGGCTGCAAGCACATGGACTTCAGAGCCAGAATGACTCTGTGTGGTCTCAACAAGCACCTAGCTTGTGGGAGCAATACTTCATTTCTTTTTCAGGTGAGGGTTTCTCGTGGGTTCTACTTTCTCACTAGCAAACCAGGAGGATGAAGTGAGAGTTTAGTTTCCTGGTTTTCTCTCCTGCTTGTTCCTCCACAGGACTGAGGCTGCTAAGCTTTGGAGGAAGAAGAAGGGTTCCTTTATACTTGGAGCGACGACTGGACATCTAGTTGGCAATGGTCAGTGTATCGCTATAGGGAAGGGCCTGGGCCTCGAGAGACAAGACTGGACATGGGATTTGAGTTCTTGTTCGTGACTAGATAATGGCTAAGGCCTGGGTAGGAGATCTCTCCCAGAAAGAGGGCAGTGAGAAGTTTTCTGAGGACAAGGAGCAGGACCTTGAGATATGCCAGCTGCTCATGTAGATCAAGGGAGAACTGGGGAGGGAATGAGAGAAGGAGCTGTCAGAGAGGTACAAGGAGACACACAGTAAAGCATGGTTTCCTTTACCACAAGAAGTGAAGTCATTCAGTCGTGTGTGACTCTCTGCACCGCCCTGCGTCCATGGCATTCTCCAGGCAAGAATACTGGAGTGAGTTACCGTTTCCTTCTCCAGGGGATCTTCCCGACCCAGGAATCGAACCTGGGTCTCCCATGTTGCAGGCGCTTTACCCTCTGAGCCACCAGGGAAGCCTTTTAGCACAGGTGAGGCTTCATTTAAGGAGTTGATGGTAAATTGTATTAAGTACTACACAGAAGTCCACCAGAAGTGGCTCTGACTGTCAAGAGTCTGACTACAATGCAGGAAACCTGGATTCGATCTCTGGATCAGGAAGATCCCCTAGAGAAGGGAATGGCTACCCACTCTAGTATTCTTGTCAAGAGAATTCCATGGACAGAGGACCCTGGCTGGCTACAATCCATGGGGTCACAAAGAGTCAGATAGGACTGAACAACCAACACTTCACACAGAAGTCAAAGAGGGTGAAGACTGGTTTAAAAAGAGGGTCAACAATGTAGAGAGTTAAGGAAACTGAAGCGATAATATGCTGTGTTTTCAGCCAAAGAGTAAAATTAATTATTTTTCTTATTTATTTATTTATTTATTTATTACCTTTATTTTACTTTACAGTACTGTATTGGATTTGGCATACATTGACATGAATCTACCACGGGTGTACATGAACTCCCAAACATGAACCCCCCTCCCACCTCCCACCCCACATCATCCCTCTGGATCAACCTTCTAAAGGCTCAATTTGATTAAAGACAGTTTAGACACTTGCTTTCTGATCGGTCCACAATGTAAAGCAGAGGATAATACCTCTGCCCTGCTTTACTGTGATTTGTTAAGTACTGTTCTTGTCAGAGCTTGAGACTGTGCTCATGAATTGCTTGCAACAACTCAGCAACATACACAGATAATGGAATTAGGCAAAATGAAACTGGTTTCCCTAAGATCAAAACATCCAGGCAGACGAGTCCACAGCCGGACTTCCTCACCCAGCTTTTTTAATCCATTGCCTGTGGTAAATATATAACTCCATCTTGCTAAATAGCAGACTCTCTTCTCAAATGAAATTAAAATGAAATTAATGTGGTCTTAGATAGATTTCTCTTTCAAAAAACATTAGATATCTATGAATAAAAAGTGCTATATAATTATCAAGTCATTATCTTTGTCATTTAGTTCCAATTAAACTGAACTGTTTAATTATAAATAATATCTTAAGTATATTATAAATGGTATAATTAGTTTATTTTTAAGTGTATGCCTGACAAGAAAGTGTTAAGAAGTCAATTTTAAAATGCAATCTTAAAAATTAAGGCAGATCCAGAAATGAAGCTTAGACTTTCTCTGTAGCTTAATAAAAATAATTAGGTGATTAAAACTCAGTACCTTTAGTATTTTCCATTTCAAATGTTACCCCAGCTGGGCTATGGACAACTTTGTATTTAGAGATAGAAAGATTTCACACTGGGAGAGAAGTTGGAAAAGAATGTAAAAAGATGAAAATGAATCTGTGTTAATTATTGATATACCACAGGGAGAATTAGTGTTTAAAACTAAACAATACACTTTTGATTTAGATACCTTGGTTAATTTATTAAAATGGTCTTGATTTATGCTTTTATCTCAGACATCAATCTTTAATAGAAGGATTTAAAGCATTCAGAATCGGAATTAGGACCATGCTTCATTATCAGTAGATGTCTGTCATTCTCAACTGTCGGGGCTATAAAATTCCTTTCCCCGCTCTGTCTGTAGACACTGTAACGGGAGACTGGAAGAGACTGCCTGAAGGATTATTAGATTTTAAACTGACAGCTGACATTTTGGGCTTCGCAGGTGGCTTAGTGGTAAAAGAATTCACCTGCCGATGCAGGAGACACAGGAGATGCCAATTAAATCCCTGGGTCGGGAAAATTCCCCTGGAGGAGGAAATGGCAACCAGCTCCAATATTCTTGCCTGGAGAATTCCATGGACAGAAGAGCCCGGTGGGCTACAGTCCATAGGGTCGCAAAGAGTCAGAGAGGACTGAGCACACAAACACATGATAGGCATTTAAAAATAATACTTTGTTGTTGTTCAGTAGCAAAGTCATAGTCAGCCCTTTGGGATCCCGTGGACAGCAGCATGCCCGTCTTGCCTGTCCTGCACTCTCTCCTGGGTTTGCTCACATTCATGTACACTGAGTGGTGATGCTGTCTTACCATCTAGTGAATGACTGGTTGATAGATACTGCTGGGACTTGTTCATTTGTTTGCTTTGTTTGGAATTATTTCAGCAGCAAAATAATACAGTGACTAAAATTAAATGCCTTAACAAATATTGACAACTCTGAAATTCCCTGTGACTTCTATGACCTGGATGACTTTGACAGACCAAGGCACAGAAAGCTCTGAACTGAACCAAAGTTTCCATTTTTCTGGGAAGGCTCAGTCATTTTCATGTTTCACCCAGGCTACGGAACCCTTCACTCCAGACCACAGGGCTTTGTACTTCTTCATGCATCAAGAAACGGAAAAACTTCTGAACTCCGTACTTGAGGAAAAGAAGGAAGGAAGGAAAGGCTATTTTATCAATGAAACCAAAAAACCTATCCGGTTATACCCCAAGCCAAGACAAAGTACACAGTTTAAATGCACAGAGGTAAATAGAATGAAGTGATGATAAAAGTGCAAAAAAAAAAAAAAAAGTGAGATTAAGACATGTACACTGTTGCCATTTCCAGAAAAAGTCTCAGAATATTTAAAGGAGAAATATCCCCTCCCTTAAAGATTCGTTGTCATTCAAGTTTTCTGATTTGCATTGCTTTAATTACTCCAGACCAGAATGACATATTCCTTTAGAAGAATGACTTTGACTAATGTTACCTTCCTTTGTGAGACTTTTCTTCCGACATCTTTAAAAAATGAAAGTGAATGGTGGCAGAAGGGCATGTTGACATTTATTCTTTCTTCTGCTTGTTTGATTTGAAATAGTTATATTGGACAGTAGGTGGTGAAGGTCTGGTGTTTATGAGGTAGAACAGCACAATCTATTATTTTTCATTAGTTGCTACCTTGAACTATGTAGGTAGTAAAAACTCAGGGCACGTTTATCTTACTTGGTTTTCAAAAACAACAAAGAAACACAGAACTTACTCCTACCACTAGCATTGGCTCTTTCCATGTTTATAAGATTAGAGCTAGGAAAACAATTGATTAAATCATTTTTGTTGTTGTTGTCTTTTCTGGCATTTTGAAAATTCTGTATGCATTTGAGATGACTAAGTACGTCTCTAAAGAGTTTAATTAAGAGTGAAAGCCTGGAAGATCTAAAGATAATAAGTAAGATTTTTCTCCCAGTCTTTAGCAAGTAATTTCTGGGCTAGTAAAGGAGAAAAAAAAGCCTTCACTTTCCTCAGTTCAGTTCAGCCGCTCAGTCGTGTCTGACTCTGTGACACCATGAATTGCAGCACGCCAGGCCTCGTCTTTCCTCAGCTGTGCGTTAAAAATCTTGGGAATGTAATCTGTGGGTATAAAACCACTCCAACATGTG
The DNA here is from genome assembly GCA_006410675.1 of Oreotragus oreotragus. NCBI lineage: Eukaryota > Metazoa > Chordata > Mammalia > Artiodactyla > Bovidae > Oreotragus > Oreotragus oreotragus. The sequence goes on along the minus strand of SJYX01019156.1, from coordinate 464,552 downwards.
TGCTGGAGCTTTTCTACTGACATAACTGTAATTAAATATATTACTTTTATGTTCCTGATCTTCCATCTACACCAGTCATGCTCAGTTGCTGCTTTGAGTGCCATTAGGTAAGAACTCAGCTTTAAGATGGTTGTTAATTCATAGCTCAGGAAAGACTAAGAAATACTTGTTTACCTTCTTGGTAGAAAAAGTATGTTATAATGCCTGCTGTGCGGTTGGAGGTAGATAACAAAATAAAAGTGGATTAAAGTAGCTTTGTGGGCTTCCCAGGTGGGTTAGTGTAAAGAATCCACTTGCCAACGCGAGAGTCTCGGATTCAATCTCTGCGTTGGGAAGATCCCTTGGAGAAGAAAATGGCAAAGCAAATGGCAAAGCACTCCAATTCTCTTGCCTGGGAAATTCCATGGACAAAAGGCCTGGCACAGTACATTCCATGGGATTGCAAAAGAGTCGGACACCACCTAGCAACTAAATAGCAACAAAGTAGCAGATGCTGAAGCTGAAGTTCCAATACTTTGGCCACTTGATGCAAAGA
>SJYX01019156.1:406014-462310 GCA_006410675.1 Oreotragus oreotragus | reverse complement strand
AAAAAAAAAAAAAAAAGTGAGATTAAGACATGTACACTGTTGCCATTTCCAGAAAAAGTCTCAGAATATTTAAAGGAGAAATATCCCCTCCCTTAAAGATTCGTTGTCATTCAAGTTTTCTGATTTGCATTGCTTTAATTACTCCAGACCAGAATGACATATTCCTTTAGAAGAATGACTTTGACTAATGTTACCTTCCTTTGTGAGACTTTTCTTCCGACATCTTTAAAAAATGAAAGTGAATGGTGGCAGAAGGGCATGTTGACATTTATTCTTTCTTCTGCTTGTTTGATTTGAAATAGTTATATTGGACAGTAGGTGGTGAAGGTCTGGTGTTTATGAGGTAGAACAGCACAATCTATTATTTTTCATTAGTTGCTACCTTGAACTATGTAGGTAGTAAAAACTCAGGGCACGTTTATCTTACTTGGTTTTCAAAAACAACAAAGAAACACAGAACTTACTCCTACCACTAGCATTGGCTCTTTCCATGTTTATAAGATTAGAGCTAGGAAAACAATTGATTAAATCATTTTTGTTGTTGTTGTCTTTTCTGGCATTTTGAAAATTCTGTATGCATTTGAGATGACTAAGTACGTCTCTAAAGAGTTTAATTAAGAGTGAAAGCCTGGAAGATCTAAAGATAATAAGTAAGATTTTTCTCCCAGTCTTTAGCAAGTAATTTCTGGGCTAGTAAAGGAGAAAAAAAAGCCTTCACTTTCCTCAGTTCAGTTCAGCCGCTCAGTCGTGTCTGACTCTGTGACACCATGAATTGCAGCACGCCAGGCCTCGTCTTTCCTCAGCTGTGCGTTAAAAATCTTGGGAATGTAATCTGTGGGTATAAAACCACTCCAACATGTGTGCTGGAGCTTTTCTACTGACATAACTGTAATTAAATATATTACTTTTATGTTCCTGATCTTCCATCTACACCAGTCATGCTCAGTTGCTGCTTTGAGTGCCATTAGGTAAGAACTCAGCTTTAAGATGGTTGTTAATTCATAGCTCAGGAAAGACTAAGAAATACTTGTTTACCTTCTTGGTAGAAAAAGTATGTTATAATGCCTGCTGTGCGGTTGGAGGTAGATAACAAAATAAAAGTGGATTAAAGTAGCTTTGTGGGCTTCCCAGGTGGGTTAGTGTAAAGAATCCACTTGCCAACGCGAGAGTCTCGGATTCAATCTCTGCGTTGGGAAGATCCCTTGGAGAAGAAAATGGCAAAGCAAATGGCAAAGCACTCCAATTCTCTTGCCTGGGAAATTCCATGGACAAAAGGCCTGGCACAGTACATTCCATGGGATTGCAAAAGAGTCGGACACCACCTAGCAACTAAATAGCAACAAAGTAGCAGATGCTGAAGCTGAAGTTCCAATACTTTGGCCACTTGATGCAAAGAAGTGGCTCCTTAGAAAAGACCCTGATGTTGGAAAGACTGAAGGCAGGAGGAGAAGGGGATGACAGAGGATGAGATGGTTGGGTGGCATCACCAACTCAATGAACATGAATTTGAGCAAACTCCGGGAGATGGTGATGGAAGGGAAGCCTGGCGTGCTGTGGTCCCTGGGCTTGCAAAGACTTGGACACGACTGAGCCGCTGAACAACAACAAAAAGCACCTTGTGAGTTCTGATCTCTGATCATTATTCACTGTTTTTCATAGCTTCTTAAAGTAGAAAGAATCATGTACTACATTACACTACTGCTATGCCTATTTAACTTCTGTGCAGAGTACATCATGAGAAACGCTGGGCTGGAGGAAACACAAGCTGGAAACAAGATTGCTGGGAGAAATATCAATAACCTCAGATATGCAGATGACACCACCCTTATGGCAGAGAGTGAAGAGGAGCTAAAAAGCCACTTGATGAAAGTGAAAGAGGAGAGTGAAAAAGTTGGCTTAAAGCTCAACATTCAGAAAACGAAGATCATGGCATGCAGTCCCATCACTCCATGGGAAATAGATTGGAAAACAGTGGAAACAGTGTCAGACTTTATTTTTTGGGGCTCCAAAATCACTGTAGATGGTGACTGGAGCCATGAAATTAAAAGACGCTTCTTCCTTGGAAGAAAAGTTATGACCAACCTAGACAGTATATTCAAAAGCAGAGACATTACTTTGCCGACTAAGGTCTGTCCAGTCAAGGCTATGGTTTTTCCTGTGGTCATGTATGGATGTGAGAGTTGGACTGTGAAGAAGGCTGAGCACCGAAGAATTGATGCTTTTGAACTGTGGTGTTGGAGAAGACTCTTGAGAGTCCCTTGGACTGCAAGGAGATCCAACCAGTCCATTCAGATGTGTATAAGAGACAGGAGTTCAACCCTGGGATTTCTTTGGAAGGAATGATGCTAAAGCTGAAACTCCAGNCCAGTTTATCCCATACCCGTTACACACAACCCGAACCCACCCCTCGTAGATAGACATACACAGCCAACCCCTCCCCACCACACGCATGCACACAGATGCACACGCACATGTGTACTGCCCTTTAGGCCTTTTCTTTCCCCTCAGAGGCCTCTCCCCTCTAGCTTTTCATATCCATCATGGTGTTCCCCATCTCCACCATGGATATAGATAGAAATACTGTAAATTTATTGTTTCTTCTCCAGGGAGATTTTTTTAAAGCCTTTCCCCTGTGATCTATAAGTAATGAATAATTCCATTAGAAATATGATGAATAGTGTAACTTTTATGCAGAGTTTTTCAAGCTCAGTGTTTCAGTGCATTTACTTTCATGACAGCCCCGGGCCATGGAGGTTTGGAGCTCATTGCACTGCCGCTGTAAGTTTTCTCTTGCTAAGATCCCCAAAGTGTGTTCCTTAGGTTCTCATAGATAATGCATGTATTTTAAAAGGGCACCCCCTCTAGGCTCCAATCAGTTTGAGGAATGCTGCAGCAAACTGACTTCTTTAATGCAGAATTCCCCAAAGCATTTCATGTGTTAATGTGTCTTGGGCCATGCAGTATTTCCAAAAAATATCTGGCCAGGAAAACTTAATTTTTCATCAGAACATTACATCTCTAGGCTCAGATTCCATGGAAAATACTTTAAGAAGTAATAGTATAATGACAATAGTACATTTTCCTTGTTCTACAGAGAAACTTTTACAATTGCTTTTAGTGAGTTCAAATTTATCTTAGTATATTTCTATCAAGTTGGCATTTCTTTATAGTTTTAGTCCAAAAATTTAGTAAAAATCTATCCTCAAGCTGATATATAACTCTGAAGAGTCTCCTGAAACCTCAAAGCAGAACAGATACTTTTCACTGTATTATGTTAATAGGAATTTCTATAAAAGAGTACTTAAAAAATCAGTAATCCTCATAAAGGATAATAGCCTAATTATATTTTGATTAGTTATTTCTTTAATTAGAGTATCAGTACTTAATGCATGTTACATGGTAAAAAAAAAATTATAAATGCATCATCTGAAAAGCAGTAGAAAGGGAGAGAGAACATATACGGATCCCATTGGGAAGAGTCCTTGCAGACACAGTTCTAGAACAGATGGCAAATGGGACAGGACACCTCTGGCTGCAAAGCCATCCACTGTACTGAGGCTTCCAGGTGATTGTTTGACACTGGGAGGCTACTTGGGCACAAGGGACAGGATTTGAGTAACACTATTCTGAGTTATGTAAAGATTATCCTTTTTCTAAGACCTAAGAAAATGCAAATGTGAAGGTAGTCTTTATGCCAAAACCTATCACAGAATAGCATAACTCCTGTTCATCCTCTAAACTGAAGAGAGAACTCTGACCAATGAATAATTACCTAGGAAATCCATGATTCCAGTGGACCTCAGACCTGGTCTGTGTTTAGTGAGTGCTTCCTTCTAAGCCACCACTTGCTTCATTCATTCCTCAGAATGTCATACTTTTATGCTCAAAGGATCTCCCTGTTATGGAGTTTTGCATTTTAACAGTTATCAGAGAATCAGAGCCATGGATCACTTGAGCATGTGCTTGCATGCGTGCTTAGTTGCTCAGTCATATCCAACTCTTTGGGACCCCATGGACTGTAGCCTGCCAGACTTCTCTATCCATGGAATTCTCCAGGCAAGAATACTGGAGTGGGTTGCCATTCCCTACTTCAGGGGATCTTCCTGATCCAGGAATCGAACCCAGGTGTCCTGCATTGCAGGCGGATTCTTTACTGGCTGAGCCACCAGGGAAGTGCTCCCCTCCTCAAATACCTTAGGATGTTTTGAAGAGTTAGGACAGGCTTTCCCAGAGTGCATACCTGAATCTATTTTGTAATAACTAAGTAGCTATTTTATATCCTATTAGGAAAAAATTCTACCCAAGTTTTTTTTAATTATTATTATCTTCACCCTCTTTTTAGCACTAAGCAATCTAGTAGGCACATACTATGTACTCAGCAGGTGGCAAGTGGGCAATGATATAACTACCTACTCTCATTTGCTTTCTTTATTATATTTGTAGATAAGATAAATTGTGTTTTCTTAGATATATGTATATATGACATCAAAGGATGGCAAGGCAGGCCTACCAAAGATCCTAGAGTTGGAAGACCATTTACTCCATCACCACCATGGTGGTCCTTGGATGTCTGAGTGTGTGTCTCCAGTGAAGATGAGCAAACCATTTCCTGCAGCAGGTCATTTCACTTTGATTAATGTTGCTGGAATGTTCCTTGTTCAGAGCAGAAAAGGGGTTCCCAGTAGAAACCAACCACTGGACAAAGTCAGTGCTGTCTCTCTTGTTTCCTGCAGTTGGTTACCACACACTTCATCAGTGTTTCTGCTCCCTTGACATGCTGGAATTATTGTTCTTCAGACTCTGCTCTTTCTATCTGACTATTGTTTCAGTCTTTTTGATTCTTGTCTTTCTGTAAACCTTTGTAAGTTGGGATTAATTGGGCCTTCTTAGGTCTGCTCTTATTCTGTTCATTTTGCTAGTATACCATTCACTACCTTGCATTCTCATAGACTGATGATTCTCAGACCTTCATGCAGGCTGATATATCTGTTGCATTCTAGACGCATATTTCTGTGCATCTCAATCATACACAGATACATGCACACACATTATGAATCCTTTTCTGGAAATCTAGTTTTTATACAACACATTGGTTCCTCAATTCAGTTCAATTATTCAGTCATGTCCAGCTCTTTGTGGCCCCGTGGACTGTAGCACACTAGGCTTCCCTGTCCATCACTGACTCCAGAAGCTTGCTCAAACTCATGTCCATCGAGTCAGTGATGCCATCCAACCATCTCATCCTCTGAGGTCCCCTTCTCCTCCTGCCTTCAATCTTTCCCAGCATCAGGGTCTTTTCCAATGAGTCAGTTCTTCACATCAGGTGGCCAAGTATTAGTTCCTGGTGGGAGGTATTGTAACTTGTAATGTATATGCCTGTTGGATGCTATTTACTCAGGTTTCAAACAGCATCCTGCCATGGGACCCTTTGCTTCTAATGAGGGGACACAGTGGGTATACAAGTCACCACTAATGGATACTCAAGTTGTATGTTCTAGTCTAAGGCTTTAAAATCTTCTCATAGCTTCCCAAAGTGCTACACTGAAACGTGTATTTCTAGATGCCTACAAAAAAAAAAAAAAAAAAAAGTGTCACAGTCTCTTTAGAAAGCCCTTCCATTGATAACAGCCTTTCCCAAGAACACATTCTAAAACAAAACGTGGCATTTTCTCCTTGAAGATTAGATTCCAGGACAAAGTATCTTACAGAAAGTTGAGACTGTGTCAAGGCCACTTTAGCCTTTATTTAAGTAGCTGGTTTATTCTCCAGGGAGAGTCTAGTCCTGGTCTCAGAAATTTCTGTTTTCGAGATCAGGGTACAAAGGTAGCCGCCTCTTCTCTGCTGATTTCTTTGGCACTGCGCTCCTTTCAGAACAAGATCATCCTGGACCCCATGACGTTCAGCGAGGCCCGGTTCCGCCCGTCCCTGGAGGAGCGCCTGGAGAGCATCATTAGCGGCGCAGCGCTCATGGCCGACTCTTCCTGCACCCGCGACGACCGGCGCGAGCGGATCGTGGCCGAGTGCAACGCGGTGCGCCAAGCGCTTCAGGACCTGCTCAGCGAGTACATGAACAACGTAAGTCCCAGGTTCTCGGGCCCGCGCCGACCGCTGCGGAAGATTCTGGTGCGCGATCAGGTGGCTCCAGGACAGGAGATGTCCTGAGAGAGTCGGTCAGGTGAAATCCAAGAGCCGCTTTGGGAGAGCTCTGCCTTGATTTCTCAGAATGTGTTGGCAGAAGGAACGAGATTGGTGGAAGAGGTTTCAGAGGAATACTTTGGCTATTTACTTGAGTGATTTCTGGGTCATTTTAGTTGTTTGCCTTTGATTGAGGAAAGTTTTCTGTTGGTAAAAGTAGATGGTGGTTGGAAATAACTGAGGAAATACTGAAGTCCTTTGCAGAGTAATGTCAAAATCAAGGGCAGCTATGGATGGCTAATCTTCACCCCTAAGAGGCATTAGAAAGTACAGGTTCTCAATGTTTGGACTGAGTTGGTTAAGGTGGAAACTTCTAACTATAATAGAATTTGGGGGAACTTTATTGATTCACTGTGCATTTAGAAATTGTTATGAGAATGAGTCTTCAAGTTTTCAAGTGGATTTTAGTAAAACCTAGTCATATGGCAGCAGCGACGACAGCTGTTCTCTCCTACAGGTATAAAATGTGGTAGTTCCTGTAGAACGGTACACTAGATGAAGGAAATGAAATTATATTATTTGTTTTGAAAAGCACTGAATTATGTATTCAGCAGAGGTGATGTTGTTGATGCCCAGGGCTTGTAACTGTGAATGGTCTACATTCCTCATGTTCTGGACTTCTGGGTTGGGAAGAACTCAGCATAAAGTGGGAAGATGTAGCGAGGCCTTGCCATTACATGTTGAAGGAATGGCCTGTGTAGTTGTCAGGTAGAGAATGGGGCGTCTGAAAATCTGCTCCCGTCTTTTGAAACTCACCCTGGGTCCTGTTGGAACAACCCCAGGCAAGATTGAGATGAGCCAACCCATGTCCTTCCCTCCTTACCACTCCCATCCCTGACCAACGTGTAGGCCCCTGAGTCAAGCCAGCAGTCAGTGATGACAGGCACAGAGCTACTTCTGCCAGACCCTCTGGAGAACTTTGATCTAAAAAACAAAAAGGTGCCGAATGCCCTATGAAAACCCAAATCTGTTTCCTTTCCGTACACCTTCAGATTCTTTGGTATTGAAGACTTGCCCGTTTTCAGCACACAAGGAATAAGATGTGGATGACTCACGTGGTACCCAGCTGCTTATGAGGACTCCTCTGTTGGATCAGGATGGCCAGCACTTTTGGGATTTTGGGCTATGGGTGCTATGTAGAGTACAGCTAGAAATGCTGATCAGTGTCTCCCATCCTGTGAGAATCTTGAATAACAAAAAAAGAGGGCTTATAAAATTTGGGATTCTGTTTGTTTGTTTTTAACAGAATGGCAACAGGCTAATGATTTATATGTGGAATTTGATTTTATATGAAGGCATGCTGGTATTGCTAGCAATGGAGACTTACTGCCAGAGACGGAAGTAGAAACTGCAGAGATCAAGAGTGATGGCTAAGATCTCAGTATAAATATATCAGAACAAGAAGTATGTTTCTGTGCTCTTTTAATCACAGAATGTGATTAAAGAAGAATTGATCGAGATGTGACATGTAATTTTCAGTTTGTTGTCTAGAATCCTGTCAAGTACAAGTTTTTTTTTTTTTTAAGTATAAATTCACATAGTTCAGCAGAGTTGATGGACTTTTTTGTGTTTTATTGACTCCAGGTGCTTGTTTTTCAGTTCACAACCTTGTGATTAAGGAATGTTTTGTCTTTTTATTGAAAATTTGATTTCTACTTTGATACAGTTATAGATAATACATAGATGGATATAGTGCTTAAATTTTAAAGTATACAGATTCTATTCACTTTAAACCACCAGGATCAAAAGCTGAATAAAACACCTACTATTGACTTTTATATAAAGTGCAGAAAATTTACTTTGCCTTCACACTTCTTTGGTGATTTCAAGGTAAAATTGGATGTATCTAGACCAGCTTCATAATCCATGTCTAGTCCACTCATTTGTACTGCCACAATATCAATTTATATTTCTTTTGATATAGCATATATTAATATAAAACCACTGCATATCTATATGCCTTAGCTAAAAAGTCTGCTGTAGTTAATGGCAACCAAAAAATTAGTCAGCTGTGACTATGCTGTTATATTTCTTTTGCAATTTTGTTAGCTCTGGAAATGAACATATTATCATATTACCACTGCAGATTTTCATCCTAACATGCTAGGCAATATCATTAGAATGAAGAAATAGTTATGTTGAGAAGAAGAGATTTTAAAACTGGCATAACTGACCCTTCTGATGAAATTCGACATATTCAGGGTGGTATGGCTATAGACAGAACTGAGAGTTCTGGATTTAAAAAGATCTCCTGATCAGTTCTTGATGAAAGTTTAACTCATCAAGGTGAAGGTGTTCTAAAATCATACACATACATGCCAAGTGGTATGAAATGGAGGGAGATAAACACTGAAGACAAGAGCTGTACACTAAATGATTAGGAGAAAGTCATCCGCATGGGGCATGAGCCATGCTTAGCCATGTGGATACAGAGTGCAAAAGGGTAACATTGGTAAATGTTTCCTAAAGGTATACTCAAGTAAATGAATGTGTGTGATTTGAAGATATAACAAAATCATGCATGTAAAAGAAACAGTGCTTTGAAAAAGAAAAAAAAGGACTGAAAGTACAGATGCATGTGGCAAAGTTTATGATCAGAGTGTGACAATGTTAGAAAAGTCTATTGGAATGGTTTTAAGAAAGCCCTTGGTGGCCTTAATTATTTTTTAATTAAGTTTATGATGTAATCCCAAGAAGAGTCTTAAAAATAGTGTCCCTTTAAATAGAACAACATTATTGTACGTATGTGGAGACTAATGGGAGAGAGACTTGTTCAGAAGGATGTGTGACCTTTGGATTATTGCCATCAGGGTGGTTGTTGCAGTATTATGCTAAGCACTATAAATAGATTCAAATTATAATGAATATATAATTTTGCATCTGGAACTTATAATTTTATGCAGCTTTTTTTGGTGGCAGTAAAACTCCCTTCCATAAAAAAAAAATCTAAGAAGTAGTCCCATGATAGGAAACAACTAAAGAGGGTATTTTATTGATAAGAATTTTGTGATGGATTTGAATTTAGAGTACTCTATTTCTTTAATGAATATGTGATGTGTGCCTGGTACTTTGTACCAGACACTGTTCTAGGATTCTTGGGTTATAGAAGGGAAAAAAAGTAGACACAATTCTCAGCTTTCATGGAGTTTACACTCTAGGTGGGGGAGACAGACCATCAATCAGTCAGTCATTTGAGCAAGAGTTATCTCAGATGGTGATTAGTGAAGCATGGAAATAAAACCTAGGAAACAGCAGCATGGAGTGTAGTTGTAAGAATGACCTGGAAAAAGTTCACTAAGAAGATGACACATGGTTAAATATCTTCCAGAGATGAGGGAGCAGATTGCACTTGATTTGGTAGGAGCAGCAAGGCCTAGTCCTCTTTGAACTTATGTGGGAAGACGCCAAACTCTTTTTTTTTTTTTTTGCTCTTGGTTTTTTAAATTTTTGAATTGCCAAAATTTTAATTGTGGGAGATTCCATTAAAAATCAGGACTTTCTGTTTCCCTTATACAATGAAACGGTCCAAACATCTAGGACCCACATTCACACTTGGCACCAATGAGGTGGAGATGAAGAGAGCTTGTGCCTTTGATGGACAGGTGTGATCTGGTCGCTTTCACTGAACTGGGCCCCAGGGCGGCTTGAATCTATATCTGTCTGGGTGGAAAGCATGACAGTGTCCAGCTGCACCCACAAGAAGTTGCTTCTGGGCCTGTTAGTGTTGGAGGGTCTCCCGTAGAGGCCTGGGTCACCAGTGGTTCAATGAGGGAATGGGAACACTGGTAGCAGCAGTCCTGGGGGATGCCCCTTCATGCCAGGCTCTGGAGGAACCTTCCTGGGGAGGCTCGTGTGGCTGTTCTAAGTCAGTGAGGGGTAGGAGGAGATGGAGTCTTCCAGGGGACAGGGTGTCAGACTCTGAAGCGCCTTGCAAACCATTATTCAGAATTTGGCTTTTATTTGAATGGAATGGGAGGCCTTTGGAGCATATTGGGCAGAAGATGCCTTGAATTAGAGTTGGGGACAGGCCATAGGAGTTCAAAAGGTAGCAAAGCAGGAGGACAGATGAGGAGCACTTGAGTCAATCAGGATGGTGGCTGTGCCAAGAGGTGGCAGAGTGCTCGGATTCTATCTATGGCCTCAGAATGGACATCAGGCAGTGTGAATGACTGCTGCAGTGGGATGGCCACCCAGTACGACCTCTTCAGTTTTGATATCTTGTCTTGTTTTAGTTACACAGAAAATTCTGATTTCCTCAGATATCGCAGACTTTGTAAACACCTCACTTTGTAATGTCTGGGTACTCTGCTAGGACTGATTAAACTTGAAAAAGGATTTCAAAAGAAACATTTCATTTCCAAGTTGTATCACCAAGCTATCCAAATACGATTCACATTATTATAAATGTAAAAGATATAATGCTTATTTTAAGTGCTAAAAAATGAATGCAGAACTGTATGGCGCTGTGGTAATCCAGTACTTCCTTGTACACTCCAGCTTTGGTGAGGAAATGTGATAAGTAGCCATGTCTAGACCTTGTGCCCTGTGATGCTGAACTGTCTGGTTCAGTTACACAGACACAAGCACTGTGTGTTGCTCTAGATTATTCACTGAAAATTAATCCACAGCTACAATTTTCTTAAACAATATTACAATTAAAGTTTTTTTGCATAGTGATAGCAGAGACTCAGGTGGCATAAAGGAATGGCTTTCTGGTATCATCAGTATTAAAGTGTGGCAGGTAATTTTTTATTTTATTTTTATGAATAATTAAAGTTCTATATTTTTATAAAATATTTGAGTTAACTTTCTTCAAACTTCTTGAACCACCTAAGTGAATCCCTGGGGACAGTGTGTAAACCATTAACGTAACACACATATTAAAAGTGCATATGGCCATATATACTTACTTTAAGTGCCTTATAGTAAGATCATTGTCGTAGCTTTTGCTATAGAGTGTCATTTAATGTAAAGGGAGTTCCAGATGGAACCTATTTGTGAAGGGTTGAGGTCTGACATGAGACCTCAAAATTGTCATTTCCAACCAGCTTCTGGGATCCGTACCCCACCAAGGCTTCAGCATAGAGCAGAACATGAGGAACATGCAGAGCGATATCCAGGGCCTGGGGAACTCTGAAAAGAATGGGCTTTACACTCCTTTTTAATAATGCAAAAGAAATACATGTTCACTGCAAAATAAAAAAGATGGAAGACAAAAGTGTATTCACAATCTCACCCTCTAAAGATAATCATCATTGACGATTTTGTACATGTCTTTCCAATGTTTTAAAACTTATATGAGTGATATATTTATACATTCAGAGACATACATATATTTTGCCTGGAGTTTTAAAAATGGACTCTTTGTAAATGGTGATTTGTAATTGATTTTATTTACCTTAATATATTATGACTACATTACCATAACAATAAACATTCTCAAACATTATGTTGACTGACTGCATCGCATTTTGTTAAATAAATATGCAATAATTCATTTAGAAGCAATTCATTTTGAGAGTGTTTTTACAGAAGAATGCTGGAGAAGATAAGCAAGCAAGGCTTCTGGGGCTGGCAGTAGAGACGAGTGATTGTGATCCCAAGCGTGACTGAGGAACAGAGTGAGAAGACAGGGAGAACGTGGCTTCTCGGTTCTTGTGCTTAAGGGGCTCCCTGAAAATTTTGTGCAGTTAACATTTTATAGCTAAAGAAAATTTAAATGCCTCTGAGGTTTAAAATTGTCTAGGAGTGTTTTTCTGTACTTGATTTTCTCTATAGATTTGATTTTTATTTATCAGAATTTCTGTAAGTTGTCAATGTGTAGGACAGCTATTGGACAAGTTCAATAGTTAGATTTGACCCAGGTCCAGAGAAGGCACTAAAAGCTTCTGAAAGAAACATCATAGAAAGATAATTTTGTCATAGAAATTGTTATAATGTTGGATTTCTCCTGAATAGAAATCTAGGAGAAAGATGGAATAGTTGTTATTACGTAAGAATAAGAGTAGTTGCTGATTAAATGTAAAATTTGTTTCCAGTATTATCTGCTGCTACTGCTGTCGCTTCAGTTGTGTCCGACTCTGTGCGACCCCACAGGCGGCAGCCCACCAGGCTCCCCCGTCCCTGGGATTCTCCAGGCAAGAACACTGGAGTGGGTTGCCATTCCCTTCTCCAATGCATGAAAGTGAAAAGTGAAAGGGAAGTCACTCAGTCGTGTCCGACTCTTCTCGACCCCATGGACTGCAGCCTACCAAGCTCCTCAGTCCATGAGATTTTCCAGGGAAGAGTACTGGAGTGGCTTGCCATTGCCTTCTCCTTCTCATTTCTCTCCCTTATGTAATCATGTTAGAGAGAGGATGAAATTCATGAGTCAATTTGGCTGATTCTGAATTTCTCTACTAAAAGGTTTGGTTTAAAAATAGAGTAGAAAGTAATATTTAAAAAACATTTGTGGGTCATATATGACCGAAAAGTTGTCCATTTGCCCCAAAATGGCCCTCCATTTTAAGGAGAAATTAAGAATTATCTTTAGTTCAGTTCAGTCACTCAGTCGTGTCCGACTCTTTGCGACCCCATGAATTGCAGCATGCCAGGCCTCCCTGTTCATCACCGTCTCCTGGAGTTCACTCAGACTCACGTCCATCGAGTCTGTGATGCCATCCAGCCATCTCATCCTCAGTCATCCCCTTCTCCTCCTGCCCCCAATCCCTCCCAGCATCAGAGTCTTTAAGACTAATATCTTCATTCAAGAGAAAGAGTCCTGATATCCCAAATTTGGTATCTTCAGTGAGAAGGTTTTCCTTGCCTTTTCCTTATTTGAAACTTTTCTTTCCCCCCACTTTCTTCTTTCTGGGCATCTCTTGTGGCTTAGCTGGGAAAGAATACACCTGCAATGTGGGAGACCTGGGTTTGATCTCCGGGTTAGGAAGATCCCCTGAAGAAGGGACCGGCTACCCACTCCAGTATTCTGGCCTGGAGAATTCAGGCCAGAAAGAGTCAGACATGATTGAGCAACTGTCATTTCCACTTTCTTTTCTTCTTTCTGCCTTCAAATATGTTCAGTGCCCACATCTTTATTAATTTTGAGGTTGAAATTCATCTGTGCTATTATGCTTTTCATGTAAAATCTGCTTCCATGGAGAGACAGTTTTAAAATTCCTTTTCAGTTAAAGGTTCTTGCTCAGACATTGAAAGAGTAAATCTAGTTTACCAGCCCTTTCTCTCAGGTCTAAAACTGTCCTTTGAACCTACTCTTCCAATGGAATATGCTTGGGATGGGGCGTCATCTGGATAGCTTATGAGGCTTCTGTCTTTGACTTATGGCATTTGCAATCCTATTTGCCTATTTCTGAGCAGTTTTCAGTGTGACTCCTAGAGGTACACTGGGACTAGTACTGTGTCTTGCAATTTTTTATTCTTTTTTTGAGTCCTTCTTCATATATTTTATTGTATTCCTTTGCTGGAATGGGATCTCAGAAAGTCAAGGAAATATTATGGGGGTCATGCTGGCCAGCACTCACTCAGGCACAGGTGGTGGGAGAATGTCCAGCCTTGGTGGTAACATATTCCTTAGAAGGAAATAATGCAGGTGAGAGTGTAAGAGATATTGTGCCGGATTCAGGCATCCCATAGCGCATGACAGTGTTCCAGGAGGCCTCAGGAGGAGAGCCAGACTGGCAGGTTGCTGATTGACACTAGGGTGACCTGGGCACAGTCTCTGTGGCTGTAGGGCACAGTTGCAGGTAACACCCACACTGTGGGGACATGGTGGGTCTCCTTGGTTTTAAAGGATTCATGGCATGAGGCAGTTGTCATGGTAGGGAACTTAAACCCTTCAAAATGTACAGCATGCCATACATATTTGCTATTATGTGTCATTAGCTCATACATACATTTAAATGGTTCACAGGATCCTAGGACAGATGGGTCTAACTAGCTCTGTTTTACTTGAATCATTAAGATCAATTTTCTGTGCAGTCTCACATACAATCTCCTTGGCCAGGAATAATACTTCTTACAGGAAACATTCCTTTTTTCTCTACTGTGGATAGTTTAGCAAAGTTTAAACAGATAGCCTTGCCATCAAAATGAGGCTTCCAGTCTTAGTTCTATAATGAGTTAAGTCTGAGCTACGGAGGTCATAACAACTTCAGGAGCTTACCGGTGACTTTGCTGATGAGGCAGAGCAGTTCTGAGCAATCAGGCTCGCTCTCTGTCCTCCAGCCCCTTCCCTTTCTTCCTTTTATACCTGTGTGCCCGGTGGTATAATTTCTTAAGTCTTTTCAATGCATGGATAAATGCACAAGAATATAAAGGAGTTACTCAGAGGTAAGAATTGACAAGAATACAATAGACTGGGGATAGGCTTGCAGATTCCTCATGGCCTAGACTTGAGTTCTCACTGGCACAAAATGTCAAGAACAGGAGGCAGAGTCTGTGACCCAGCTGGATGGCCAGGCAGATGAGAGACCTTAGTGTAAAGCCTGGGTTCTCAGATGGTGACACTTTGATGGCATGGGCTAAGAAAATAAAACTTTCATGTAGAGAGAAACAATAGAAATATATACTGTCTTGGCTTTTTCAAAGAAGAAAAGAAAAACCCCTCCTCTGCCACCAAGAATTTCTAACCCCAATCTCAAAATCACTCAGTTTTGAGATCAGAACCTCTATTACTTTCTCAAAATTTTAAGTCATTCTAGGTGGTGAGTTGTCAGGTAACTTGCAGAAGCAAATATCAACTCTCTCTAGAGGAATACACTTTAAACACAGCCCTCAAAGAATTTCCACAGATAAAATTACAAGGAACAGAAATTGGCATTCCAGAATCAATGAAAACAAAATGAAACATGCTGCTATGATTGACAGTTGGCAAAAGCAACCAGTAAGATCAGAACTACAAGGGTGAAGATTTGCAATCATTAGACACTTGTTATAAATAATCTTTGAAGAATTTAAAGAGAATAGTGCAAATGTGATCATGGAACAAGAAAGTGGACTGGGCAGCCTTGGAAGGCAGAACTAGGGGTTGTGTGGTGGAGAAACACAGCTTATTTGAAAGGCTCAGACAGGAGATTCCTACTTATCACCAGCCTCAGATAATGAAGAAAGAGACATGGTGACTGAGAGTGTCTAGAGTGGTGCTGGTGATAAATTCTGGAGTTGTTTTATTGGCAACTCATGTCTGATTCTTTGTGACCCTGTAGTATATAGCCTGCTAGGCTCACCTGTTCATGGGATTTCCCAGACAAGAATACTGGAGTGAGTTGCCATTTCTTTCTCCAAGGGATCTTCCCAACCCAGGGATTGAACCCACATGTCCTGCATTGGCAGGTGGATTCTTTACCATTGTGCCACCTGGGAAGCCCTTCTGGAGTAGGAGCAGGTTGTATGTTGCAGCAGTCTCCCTGGATAGATGTCAGTCACCTTATCTACAGTGGATTTCTATAAGGAGCTCCTCTTGGTGTCAGAAAGAATAGAAAATCTAAACTGAAACAGGAGGTGAAAACGAAAATCTGTGTTAACAGCAAAATTAAGTCCCATGCTTAGAATTCTAGCTAGCTTTTCTCCTTATCAAACATGCCCCTTCACTGAGCCCTTAAAAGTTGGTTCTGAATCCTACTAGGTCAATCAATATGATGAGGAAGACCCAAGTAACATCATGAGACAGGAAGGGGCTGTCTCTGACTTAGTCAGCGAGCAAAGATTGTTGACAGAGTTGCCTGCCGAATCATCAGATTTGGCTGTCCCAGTTCAGACAGCCTGGACAGCACAATCCATCAGCTGATCTTCTTGGGAGAGCCTTTTGGGTATTTCAAGGAAGACCTCACACAACTGTCAGTAGAGCAGCAGGCTGTATACCTCCAAAAGCCTGGATAATAAGCCTTTCCTGTGTTTCCGTGGGAAACCTTCCAAAGATAAGCTCTCTGGGCCTCCATGCTTGGGGCTTAATGCTGCCTTGAGCCCATGCTGAAAAGTTTCTCTTGATTCCTTTAGGAAACTGTTACACTCTAAGAGCTAAGTGTTTCAAGCCTGTGATGCCTCCCTGTACTTCAGAGACACCAGACTTTGCTGCTTTGGCAACTGTGTACGTACCACCCCCTGGGAAGTTCTTCCACCAGCTTTGTGTATATGGCCCTTTGTTCAAATTTCAGGTAGATTAGGTTATTCTTGGGCTTCTCTGGTGGATGAGTGTTAAAGAACTCGCCTGCCAATGCAAGAGATGAGGGTTCAATCCCTGGGTTGAGAAGATCCCCTGGAGAAGGAAATGACAACCACTCCAGTATTCTTGCCTGGGAAATCCCATGGACAGAAGTCTGGCGGATTATGTCCATGGGGTCACAAAGAGCCAGACATGACTTAGTGACTAAACAACAGCGACAAATATTGTTATTAGTCATCTCAGTGATTAATTTCTGTTATAGCACCTGCCAGCCTCTGAAATTACAGCATCTCTTTGTGTGGTTACTCTCTGCTCTTCCATTGGAATTTTTAAGCTCCCGTAAGAGGAGTGTTGTCTTATTCACAATCCTGAGGCTCTAGAGAATCTTGCCTAGAATAGCGAATAAATATTTTTGAAATGGGTGAATGACATCCCTGTATCCTCTTTTGTGATAATCATAGTCACAATCATAATTCTCATCAGAGGAAGAAAGAGAATAAGAAGGAGGAGGAGGAGTGGGGGCAGAGAGGGAGAAGCAACAGAGCATCAGCAACAGATGCACACCTTCTGGGTCTTTTGAATCCCGTTTCAGAACAAAATTATTCACCTGTTTTCTCTGCTCTACCCCTCGTATAAGCCTATAAGTAAATGAGCTAAGGCTAACTAGTCTTGGCTTCCTTATGACTCACTTTAAGGTGCCCAGACATTTCCCTATAGTCAGAGCTGTACTTAAGGCCCCCATCAGTTCTTTCTAGAAAGGCCTAAAGATATTCCTGGTGACTATCACGAGAGACAAAAATGATACAAAGCATGCCACTTGCTTCTCAAAGAGCTTCCCCAAGCAACTCACTCTTAATTCTGTGATTTTAAGTGTGTTCTCCAGGGTGACCTGTTTGGGCATAAGTTTTTGGATATGAATGTGAGGAGCTGGGTGGAGTTGGGTTGTTTTTATTTCTACAGAATTCCACAGGCTGGACTAGGAACTTTGGAAATTACTGCACTTATCACCGCCTATCAGGCACAAGGAGTTTGTATATGTAGCTAAGAGAGAAATTGACAGAAAATAAAGCATCATAACTCAGCTGTTAAAAATGAGACACTCTTTTCTCCAGATGCCCAGCCCAGACTTACAGAATCACAGTTTCCTATAGAGAAGGTTGATAATCTCTACCTCGAGCAAGTACCCCAAGTGATTTCTATGAACAGGCAAGTTAGGGAAGCCCTGATGTAGTAAGTTAGTGGATTAAGTCAAGAGTCAATTTAATACAGTGTGGATTTAAAATGGGCTTTCTTTTTGTGAATGAGGATAAATACTTTTGTAAGAAAGCAGCAAGTGAAAAATATCTCCTGGGCAGTCTTAGGCAGCTATATACTATTCAGCCTGGACATTCAGGATCTCAGAGGAGACTTGAGAATCTGGATGGCTAATCTGTGAATTCCTTAGGAACAGACAGGCAAAGCTGAGCCTGCCTCTCACCTGTGAGCTATTGATTGAAGGATAGCTGATGCTTTTTTATCCCAAAGTACACCTCTCTCAAACATACCTCTTCGAACATATTTACTCCCCTGTTTGTAAAAAAGATAAATTTATCATCATTGGAAAGACTTGGCTCTCAGTAACAGCCAGAAGTAAAATCTGCAGTCTCACACTTATTCAAAGTCTTCTTTCTTAATGACTTAATCGCTGACCTCGGTTTCTAATATCTCTCAGGTTGGGCTGCAGCTGACAGATGTATAGCGTCAGCGCTGAGCTTTGCCTCTGCCAGTTCGGTTCACACATTGAATTGGACTTTTGCTCTGGGTTGTTTCGGTGACTTTTCTAGGGCACTGTTTCAATGAGTGAAGCCACATTTTCCCCTGGCTGCTCTAGTGATCCTTCTATCTATCTACATATCAAACCACATAGGGAGATTTTGAAAAACACATATTCCAGGGCCCTACCTGTTTGAAAACAATAGAATCTCTAGGGATGGAGTTTGAGACTATATTTTAGCAAATTTTCCAGGGAATTCTCATGCCTCTAGCCCTTGGACTAGGCCAGCATGGTGGAATCATCCAACTTAATCAGCATCATTAGATTCAGAGATAGATACCCAGAGATGGATACCATAATTTTCCTTTTCTTGGTTTTCTCAATGGTGGTTTTAAAGTGTTATTTATTATTATTAATCTCCACTGCCCCCACCCCAAATTCTTCCCCTCCCCTGCCTTGGGACTGGTGCACAACTTTGCAAGCATCTGCATTTCCTCAGTCTTCTTCCCCAGGAGAAGTGGAGTGCCTCAAGAAAAACATTGGCATGTTACGAGGATTTCATTGCAATGGAAAGAAGACAGCACTGGCCTTTTTATCATTCAGTCTGCATACTTGAGGGTTAGGAGGAATCAGTTAAGTGTCCTGCAGTCTGGTGGCTGATTTCACACTTCTGATTCCTACAAAATAGACACACAAATCCTATGGGAAAGGTGTTTTTTTCTTTTCTGTATTCGTGAGACATTTACAAGTAAAACAATTCTCCACACTTCATCTTATCATATATATTGCATCTTTTCTCATTATTGGCCTAATTTTATGCTTGTTATCTTTTCTGTGTGCTTTCATTCCCTCCTCTATTAGTTTTCCTTCCACCGCTTGTAAAATGTATAAAATCACATCCTTCCTTACTTTTTCTCTTTAGTCTTTTTAAAGGAACCTCGGAGGATTCCCATCCACTTTCTTAAAGCTCCTGTTTCTGATTTCAGGCCATTTAGAGGAAAATAAGCAACAAAATATATGCAAAAAATCAAATGGTTAGGGACATTTTCAAGGAAACATAGAACTGAAATTGGAATTCAAGTCTTCTGGCTTCTTTTTGGCTATTCTTTGATTCATTATTTCATGTTTTATATACTAGTCAACATAGACATAATATTGGATTTTTAATAGTCTTCTTTTCTCCATTTAAAGTCCTATGCCATGTTTGACTCATCGTTTTCCTAACACTCCCTTTGATTTCTCAGGGTTAGTTGGACAGTAGACTCTAAGCAAATCTTCCTTTTCCAGGCATCTATAGATCCTACCAGAACCCTATCAGAACCCCAAATAGAAAGCAGACAACAGCAGCTTTGTGGGATAGCCACCAGAATTCCTCAGAGAAGACCAACAAGGAGCTTTTGTTGGTAGGAAAAAGTTATTAATGGAATAAACGGTTGAATCTGATTTTTTTAAACAGAACAATTTCTCCTGGCTTCAGTCTCTAGATAGAGGTTGTGAACTTTGTTTGAGACAACAGTAGAAGCAATGACCAGGCAAGCCAGCAATGGCAAGTCCATTTGCCCATAAATGCCCAGGTGGTCAGTATGATGGCTCTGTTCTTGATTAGCCGTGTCTGTCCTAAGATCTGCCTTTTACCTTTTCCTGAAAATAAACTTCTAGTTGCCTGCAGCTTAGATTAGGAGAGAATCCAAGGCTCTAACTGCTTTTGTTTTTTTTTTTTTAATTTTTTTTAATGTGGATCATTTTTAAAGTCTTTATTGAATTTGTTACAGTATTGCTTCTGTTTTAGGTTTTCTTTTTTATTTTTCTTTTTGGCCAGGAGGCATGTGGGATCTCAGCTCCCTGACCAGGAATTGAATCTGTACCCTCTGCATTGGCAGGTGGAGTTTTAACCACTAGCCTGCCAGGGAAGTTCCTCTAGCTGCTTTTTAAGTGGAATTTCAAGCAATCGTCTTATTCTTCACCTCACCAGTTTCACTCCTTTCCTCCAAAAGAAGCTACAGCCTCAAATAATCTGTCTTTGAGAGGTTTGCAGCACAAATTGGTTGTTCTGAGCTTTCCCTATTTGCTGGCTTATGCTTCAGCTTTCTCAGACCTGTTGAGTGAGTTAGCAGACCTGTGGAGTGAGGTAGCACTTCTGTCCAATATCCACTGTTAGAATATTGCTGTGTCTATTTTCTCCTGTTGTCTTTGTCCTTCGGGTTGATGCCTTTCAAAGAAAATAGCTCTATGGTCATTGTAATGGAGTTTCAGAAAAGAGCAGTGATAAATGTGTGTATTACATCTTCCATCTTCAGCCATACCTTTCTTCTACATTAAGGAAGATTACAGGTTTCTTCCTACTTATATCTGGAGTCCGTGTTATTTTGCACCCTAACTTGACCAAGGAGGTGAATGGAGCTAAGATGGTCACAGCACATTTTCAAGGTGAGCTGAGAGTTTTGGATAAAAGTAGATGCGAGATATAATGTTTGAAATAAAGCTTAGGTAGAGGAATCTATTCGGGGAAGGCAATGGCACCCCACCCCAGTACTCTTGCCTGGAAAATCCAATGGACGGAGTAGCCTGGTGGGCTGCAGTCCATGGGGTCGCTAACAGTCGGACAGACTGAGCGACTTCACTTTCACTTTTCTCTTTCATGCATTGGAGAAGGAAATGGCAACCCACTCCAGTGTTCTTGCCTGGAGAATCCCAGGGACGGGGGAGCCTGGTGGGCTGCCGTCTATGGGGTCACACAGAGTCGGACACGACTGAAGTGACTTAGCAGCAGCAGCAGCAGCAGAGGAATCTATTTCATCCAGGCCCCCCTGCTATATCTCAGTTTCATACTATTCCTAACAAAAGCATTATAGATATTGGTTTCAATTTAGACTTTGAAGAGAATGTGGTTGTGAATACCTGTCTTTGTAGTAAATGTAGAGTAATTATAGAAGCAGAGCATTTATCACATGATGATGAGCAGTTCTTCAGAAACTTTCATTGTTTTATGTCTGCTTGATAATACGTCCTCTTAGTTACTGAGTGATAGCAGCTGCACAAATGATACCTTAATATGGTCCACAGCATCATATCAAGGGAGAATAAAGACCAATGTAATTATCTCAGTCATTTCTAGAATTGATTACTTTTGAATCTCCCAAAATATTTAGTCACAAACTTCATTCATTGAAATGTGTTTGTAAATGTAATATTGTCATAAATTCCTTTGTTTACTGAGTTACTTTAAGTCACTTAAGTGTATCTTTTGTATTATTAGCTTTTTCCCGCTATGATGTTATTTTATACATGATTCTGACACATTTTCCTATCTTTAGAACTTTGAATAGGCATACAACTTAATGATTCAGTTTTTAAGTAGCCACATTGATATTTTTATTAATTCATGTTATTATATAAAAATCCATATCCAACTGCTAAAGACAATAGTACGAGAAAGAAACATAGGATATTTAACATTCCAAGACAGTCATTGGAATTCTTATGGTTTATCCCTAGTATATTGTGATTATTAACTTGGCACCTGATTAAATTTTACCTGCAAAATAAATACATCCACCAAAGTATTCTCACTAAACCAAAGATTATTGACTAACAAATTATATGTAGTTTGATATGTGCATTCTTGCCAGGAGAATTCCATGGACAGAGGTGCCTGGTGGTCTATAGTCTGTGGGGTCGCAAAGAGTCGTACATGACTGAGCAGCTAACACTTTATATCTTTAAAGAGTAAGAAAAAAGTGAAAGTTGGTTTATTAGTTCTGAGAATGCATTTCCCAGAGCCCTAGATGGTTCAGGATCAGGTGTGCTAGGAATGAGAATGACTGAGTTACCTCCAATCTACCTGCTCCCATACCTAGTTCTTCCTGAGAAGCCCTGATATTAATTGAGTTCAATATTTGGTTTTCATATAAAGTTTAATTTGGGGAAAAAAGCAAATCTAATTGGTGAGACATATTTTGAAGAATAATGATGTACTTTATTTATACTCATAAGATTTTTTGTCTGAAGTAACCCATATAATTGACAGGAAAGTTCATTGTAAGACATGAATTATTTAGGTATCTGACCAGTTTGTGATTATACTCAAGGATCTAAAGATTATGATGAAATAGGTAAGCCTAGCTCTTTGCAGATAGGTAGACATGTCCTGAGACATTCAGATGACTCCAAATTCTGAGCTTTGTCACATTCTGGCTGTTAGTTTATATGAGCAGTATAAAGCAGTATAAAGGTGTGAATGGGTTGAACCACTTCTCTCTCTCAGCCCTGAGTTTCTCAGCAGCCCCTGGTCTAATCTGCCACTCCATGGAGCTTCCCTCAAGACTGAGCACAGACTCTGTGGCATGCCCTTTAAGCCAAGAACAACAAGCGGATTACAAGGAATGATACCAAAACTCTTGACCCTCACCATATTTATCATTTTCTTTAGAGACTGTCATGATTTTCAGGTTTTAGATTAGCATAAACAAAATTTCTGCAGCAAAAATAAGTTATAATGTTCTAAAACATCTCCATAAAACATTTTATTTATTTTCATTATAGTGTGTTATTTTCTTCCATAATAGCTACAGATGAATTGGAGGCTGATTCTTACACTGTAATGATAAATTGAATTATACCAATTCAGTTTAGCAGAACTAATGCTTACTCACTTGCCAGATAAATCAATCTGTTTATTCTCTTAACACAGAAAGGAAACAGTAATTAATAAACATGAGGATAATATTTAAAATTTATAGAAAGTTATTATAATAACAGAAAATTTTGCTGTAGAGCTGCTTACTGGCAAGCATGAGGGAGATTTTACTTCTTTAAAAAGAAAATTTAGATTGTGCATCTAAACTGGAAACAAATTGTTAAGAATTTATTGAGTATTTGTTATGTCTTAAGAGTTATCCTAGGATACAGGAGCATAGAGTCATGTGCAGGAAGACTAGTAACTGTTTGGGGAGCTCTTTAGTGTTGTAAGGATATTAAGTCACTTCCAAATAATAATAAAAATGGATTGCAAGACATACATAGGTAGAAATGAATCAGGTTTAAAGAGAGACAGCTGGATGGAGAAACTGAATTATTCATGATACTGGTGACACCTGAACTTGAAGGTGTATGGGAAGAGGAGAAGTCAAAGACAGAGAAGCTCCTCTCTATGTGAAGAATGTGTGAAGAATGATATTATGTAAAATGCATTATACAGATCATTATACATTATACATTATACAGAGTGTATGGCACACTCTGAATATGATGAGTAGCCTAGCTTGATTACAGAAAAGTGAAGGTGAAAGTTGCTCAGTTGTGTCCAACTCTTTGGAACCCCATGGAATTCTCCAGGTCAGAATACTGCAGTGAGTAGCTGTTCCCTTCTCCACGGGATCTTCCCAGCTCAGGGACTGAACCCAGGTCTCCCGCATTATAAGTGGGTTCTTTACCAGCTGAGCCACCAGGGAAGCCCAGGAATACTGGAGTGGGTAGCCTATCCCTTCTCCAGCAGATCTTCCTGACCCAGGAATCTAACCAGGGTCTCCTGCATTGCAGGCGGATTCATTACCAACTAAGCTATCAGGGAAGAAGACGATTAAAGAAATGATTTTAAATAGAGAAAAAAAATGTTTGGACAGAAAAAAATTGAGATCAGATTACAGAGGACTAGAATTCCAGGTTAAGATGTGCATCCTGTGTTTTGGTAGGGAATTGCTTACTTGGGTTTGGTTAGGTTTAGTTTGATTTTACTGTGTGAGTGAATGTGAGTGATATTGGGTAAGCCATGCAGTGTTTGGGCACCAAACAATGCAGTATGGTTTTTGAGAGTGTACACTGGGGTTTGGAGGCATGGAAACAGAGAAATGTTTGTGGATTCTTAATAAAGTCCAGAGTGAAAATGATACTCTGCATCAGGGAGAAGATGGAGGGAATGAAAAAGAGAAAAACAGATTCCGAAAGAAGGATTGTAAAGAATTTGATGGCTATTTTTATTTGTTTGTATTGGAAGAGAGGATGGGGGAGGAAACAAAAAGATTGCTTCTATGTTCACATGAAACATATTTATTAATTTTTCATTGGACAAACCTGTCTCTAAGTTGGGGATGATCAGAATAATTGACATTATTTACTCCCTCCCAAGAAAAGCACATGTAACAGTGTTTAAAAGTTGGCTGTGTATTGGTTTTGCTCCTAAGATGTTGCTAGGTAAATATTGGTCTTTACCTACTCCTTTCTATATTCACATGGTAGACAATAAGAGTCTTTGACTTAACATTTACAACTGCCAAAAGTTTATGGTGTGAAGCATGTTGTGGTTCTGCAGGGTCTTGGGTTTGAATCTCACATCCCNTGCTCCTAAGATGTTGCTAGGTAAATATTGGTCTTTACCTACTCCTTTCTATATTCACATGGTAGACAATAAGAGTCTTTGACTTAACATTTACAACTGCCAAAAGTTTATGGTGTGAAGCATGTTGTGGTTCTGCAGGGTCTTGGGTTTGAATCTCACATCCCAGGGTTCATTTGCAGATCTCTTATTGGCCAATGACTGGCCTCCTGAACCAAATAGCAAACTACCCAGTACCACTCAGCTGGTCATTCTCGGCACAATTAAAAACATTATTTCTTTGTTTAAAAGAAAAAGTGGCCTTGAAAGAATATACTTATGTTTGTCTTGGGATTTATTGAATCTGAAGGGGTCATTTAACTTTCTTAGATATATTTTAATTGTATGTCTAAAATTGTACATTGGAGAAGGATTTTGTATATGGGATTTCACAAAGGTCTCAGGATACACCTCTTAGAAACTCAAGGATCTCCTCTAAGGATGGTCTGCTACCTGGAGTCCTCCTTAAGATAGTTCTCTGCCATGTGAAAACTGTGGTTTTAATCGCCATGCAGTTTGTTGAATTAAACAGATGATTATTTTTGTTAGTCAGCAGTGCTCAAATATTTATTTGGTACCCATTATGAACAGATCACTCTTCTGCTTTGTATTCAGGAGGAATACAAAGTTGAATATAAAAGTCACTGTGTGGAAAATCTTCAAGGAAATGGTTACCTTATAATGTCTAGGAATATACTACTCTATTCATTATCTCTGACTTCAAAGGACTACATCTTGAACATTGTTTTTATTCATGACATGATAGAAATAAAGTATTGTGTTGATTAAAATGCATCTGATTCAGGTGAAATTTGTTAAATTATTATCCAAAAAAGGGACTATTTCCTCTCATAGGAGAACTGATGTATCTGCCAATTTCCAATCAGCCTAAGGTCAATTTCATTTTGCATAGTGAAATAGTTTGATAGAGATGGGTCCTATGAAGCAGCTTCATGTATTTGCAGGCTTACTTGATAGGGTCAACCTCTCTTGGCATGATTCGCAATCTCACTGGGAAGTGCACTTTTTCCTTCAATACATTATCAGATGATACAGTCCAGCAACTGCTGGGAAAAACAAAACAAAACAAAACAAAACAGTGGTAGTTACCATATCCCTGGATTGGCTAAATACAGATCATCTAAAGATAGCTTCATTTCCTCATTTGACAGGGAAATATTGGTGAGTATTGGTGTAGGTATTGACATGTCAGCAAAACCTTTAGAACATTTTTAATGTCTTTCTGAGGAGCTTCCTCGGCATCTTGGTAGATTAGCAACTGATAAAATCATTGGATTGAAAAGTGGCTAGTAAACTAGAGGAAGACTTACAGCAGTAATCTTCAAAAGTAACCAGTGGTAGAGACTCAAACAGTGAGATGGAGGATATTTTGATTAGGAAATACAGTGGGAAACCCTAGCTGTCTTCAAGTATATGAAGAATTAGTACGTAAAAGAAGGAATTACTCTGTATCAGTCCAAAAGTATATATAAGACAACAAAGAAATATTCAGGTAAAATATAAGACAGAAGCTTCTGAGTAGCCAGAGCTTACCAACCAATTCTGCATGAGACCACATCGAATTGGCTGTCTCAAAGACTAGTGATTGTCCCTTGAACTAGAACATGTGACTGACATTTTAGCAGTGATACTGTAACAAGAGATTCAAATGTGAGGTTGACCTTCAAAGTTTCCCCCAACTCTGAAGTTTTCACTTTTGTAATTTTGTAGAAATGCATCTGTGGGACTTAGGTTGCCCCCACCATCCCCAAGGCAAATAGCTGTCCCTCGAATGCCATTTGTCTAGTTTTTCTTACACATGAGACTAGTTTAAAAAATGTAAGAGGACTTTGGGCTATGAAATGATCAGAATGGAAATGATATTCAGCTCTATGTTCCTTTTCCATCAGTTCCTGACAGGGAAAAAAAAAAAAAANTGTGCAGGAAGACTAGTAACTGTTTGGGGAGCTCTTTAGTGTTGTAAGGATATTAAGTCACTTCCAAATAATAATAAAAATGGATTGCAAGACATACATAGGTAGAAATGAATCAGGTTTAAAGAGAGACAGCTGGATGGAGAAACTGAATTATTCATGATACTGGTGACACCTGAACTTGAAGGTGTATGGGAAGAGGAGAAGTCAAAGACAGAGAAGCTCCTCTCTATGTGAAGAATGTGTGAAGAATGATATTATGTAAAATGCATTATACAGATAATTATACATTATACATTATACAGAGTGTATGGCACACTCTGAATATGATGAGTAGCCTAGCTTGATTACAGAAAAGTGAAGGTGAAAGTTGCTCAGTTGTGTCCAACTCTTTGGAACCCCATGGAATTCTCCAGGTCAGAATACTGCAGTGAGTAGCTGTTCCCTTCTCCACGGGATCTTCCCAGCTCAGGGACTGAACCCAGGTCTCCCGCATTATAAGTGGGTTCTTTACCAGCTGAGCCACCAGGGAAGCCCAGGAATACTGGAGTGGGTAGCCTATCCCTTCTCCAGCAGATCTTCCTGACCCAGGAATCTAACCAGGGTCTCCTGCATTGCAGGCGGATTCATTACCAACTAAGCTATCAGGGAAGAAGACGATTAAAGAAATGATTTTAAATAGAGAAAAAAATGTTTGGACAGAAAAAAATTGAGATCAGATTACAGAGGACTAGAATTCCAGGTTAAGATGTGCATCCTGTGTTTTGGTAGGGAATTGCTTACTTGGGTTTGGTTAGGTTTAGTTTGATTTTACTGTGTGAGTGAATGTGAGTGATATTGGGTAAGCCATGCAGTGTTTGGGCACCAAACAATGCAGTGTGGTTTTTGAGAGTGTACACTGGGGTTTGGTGGCATGGAAACAGAGAAATGTTTGTGGATTCTTAATAAAGTCCAGAGTGAAAATGATACTCTGCATCAGGGAGAAGATGGAGGGAATGAAAAAGAGAAAAACAGATTCCGAAAGAAGGATTGTAAAGAATTTGATGGCTATTTTTATTTGTTTGTATTGGAAGAGAGGATGGGGGAGGAAACAAAAAGATTGCTTCTATGTTCACATGAGACATATTTATTAATTTTTCATTGGACAAACCTGTCTCTAAGTTGGGGATGATCAGAATAATTGACATTATTTACTCCCTCCCAAGAAAAGCACATGTAACAGTGTTTAAAAGTTGGCTATGTATTGGTTTTGCTCCTAAGATGTTGCTAGGTAAATATTGGTCTTTACCTACTCCTTTCTATATTCACATGGTAGACAATTAGAGTCTTTGACTTAACATTTACAACTGCCAAAAGTTTATGGTGTGAAGCATGTTGTGGTTCTGCTGGGTCTTGGGTTTGAATCTCACATCCCGGGGTTCATTTGCAGATCTATTATTGGCCAATGACTGGCCTCCTGAACCAAATAGCAAACTACCCAGTATCTACCACTCAGCTGGTCATTCTCGGCACAATTAAAAACATTATTTCTTTGTTTAAAAAAAAAAAAAGTGGCCTTGAAAGAATATACTTATGTTTGTCTTGGGATTTGTTGAATATGAAGGGGTCATTTAACTTTCTTAGATATATTTTAATTGTATGTCTAAAATTGTACATTGGAGAAGGATTTTGTATATGGGATTTCACAAAGGTCTCAGGATACACCTCTTAGAAACTCAAGGATCTCCTCTAAGGATGGTCTGCTACCTGGAGTCCTCCTTAAGATAGTTCTCTGCCATGTGAAAACTGTGGTTTTAATCGCCATGCAGTTTGTTGAATTAAACAGATGATTATTTTTGTTAGTCAGCAGTGCTCAAATATTTATTTGGTACCCATTATGAACAGATCACTCTTCTGCTTTGTATTCAGGAGGAATACAAAGTTGAATATAAAAGTCACTGTGTGGAAAATCTTCAAGGAAATGGTTACCTTATAATGTCTAGGAATATACTACTCTATTCATTATCTCTGACTTCAAAGGACTACATCTTGAACATTGTTTTTATTCATGACATGATAGAAATAAAGTATTGTGTTGATTAAAATGCATCTGATTCAGGTGAAATTTGTTAAATTATTATCCAAAAAAGGGACTATTTCCTCTCATAGGAGAACTGATGTATCTGCCAATTTCCAATCAGCCTAAGGTCAATTTCATTTTGCATAGTGAAATAGTTTGATAGAGATGGGTCCTATGAAGCAGCTTCATGTATTTGCAGGCTTACTTGATAGGGTCAACCTCTCTTGGCATGATTCGCAATCTCACTGGGAAGTGCACTTTTTCCTTCAATACATTATCAGATGATACAGTCCAGCAACTGCTGGGAAAAACAAAACAAAACAAAACAAAACAGTGGTAGTTACCATATCCCTGGATTGGCTAAATACAGATCATCTAAAGATAGCTTCATTTCCTCATTTGACAGGGAAATATTGGTGAGTATTGGTGTAGGTATTGACATGTCAGCAAAACCTTTAGAACATTTTTAATGTCTTTCTGAGGAGCTTCCTCGGCATCTTGGTAGATTAGCAACTGATAAAATCATTGAATTGAAAAGTGGCTAGTAAACTAGAGGAAGACTTACAGCAGTAATCTTCAAAAGTAACCAGTGGTAGAGACTCAAACAGTGAGATGGAGGATATTTTGATTAGGAAATACAGTGGGAAACCCTAGCTGTCTTCAAGTATATGAAGAATTAGTACGTAAAAGAAGGAATTACTCTGTATCAGTCCAAAAGTATATATAAGACAACAAAGAAATATTCAGGTAAAATATAAGACAGAAGCTTCTGAGTAGCCAGAGCTTACCAACCAATTCTGCATGAGACCACATCGAATTGGCTGTCTCAAAGACTAGTGATTGTCCCTTGAACTAGAACATGTGACTGACATTTTAGCAGTGATACTGTAACAAGAGATTCAAATGTGAGGTTGACCTTCAAAGTTTCCCCCAACTCTGAAGTTTTCACTTTTGTAATTTTGTAGAAATGCATCTGTGGGACTTAGGTTGCCCCCACCATCCCCAAGGCAAATAGCTGTCCCTCGAATGCCATTTGTCTAGTTTTTCTTACACATGAGACTAGTTTAAAAAATGTAAGAGGACTTTGGGCTATGAAATGATCAGAATGGAAATGATATTCAGCTCTATGTTCCTTTTCCATCAGTTCCTGACAGGAAAAAAAAAAAAAAATGTTCCTTCTTCTCTAGTGTCTGGCTGAGTTAGGGGGTTAGGGAAAGGGAACTTGACTAGGATTTAGCAAAGACCAGGCTTATTCTCCGTTGCTATAAGAAATAACCGGGGTGCCAGCCACATCCTCCTTCACTGGGAAAGACTGGCTTCACCTTTGGTGATATAACCTTGGATTCTCCTAGATTTGCATTTGTTCCTGAAAACAGTAAAAACTGCTAGGTGCTGGTGGAACGTGGGACTTTTGTCATTTTGTTATTGTGAAACCCTCATTCCTGGACATCCTTTTTGGATTTCTGTCATGTACTTGTTTGGCCATGACTGCAGACTTCTTGAGATGAAAGGCCATTTGATTGTCAATGAGCGAAACTGATCCTGGACAAGTTTTCTCCAGAGGTTTCACTGGCAGTTATATTTTCTAAAGTTGCCACCAGTAAGATCAATTCTATCCTATAAAGACCATCCTGATGTGGGTCTGTTCTTCTATGGAGGCCAACTCTGATATGACTCTTTATCAAGCATCAAATAAACTAGTAGCTCACTTAAAAATATATGTGAAGTATGTTCCTTTTGAAGGTAGAACTAGACAGGTCTTTGGAACATCCCTGACCTGTTTAGATTGCCTCAGCAGTAAATATCACTTAATAACGTAAAGCAAATCTCAGCTCGTGCTTTGTGAAAGAGCAACTAGACTTGGAATTTGTCTTGTTTTTCAACATTCATGTGATTTGACTTAATAACCACAAAAATAATATATGATTTTTTAAATCTGGTGATTTTGATCACATAATTAAAAATTTTTTTTTCTTTTGATGCAGACCATTTTAAAAGTCTTTATTGAATTTGCTACTGTATTGCTTCTGTTTCATGTTTTGGTTTTTTGGCCATGAGGCTTGTGGGACCCCGGCTCCTCTACCAGGGGTCAAACTCATACCCCATGCATTGAAAGGTAAAGTCCCAACTGCTGGCCTGCCAGGGAAGTCTCCTGATCACATACTTTTTTAAATTATGAAATTCAGTAGATAATTTCATTATTACCTGTATAGAAGTTATCAATACACAATCTATAATAGGAATGGAAAGAAGTTTTATCTGAAAGACTAGGGGACAGCCTCTCAGATAGCTCTGAGGAGCCCTGGTCCAGAAAAGTATGGTTTTCAGTATAATTTCATGTGTTGTCAGAACAGGGAAATATCAAACAAGTCAGGGACATATTCTTTCCAGGTTTCAAAATAAGATGTTGTACTTGCAAGCTAGGAAGACATTTATATGCCTGTCTACCTTGGGAAGAGGGTCGATTGCCATATCATATATGAAGACAAAACTAGGGGGAGCACAAAGTGATACCTCCCTGAATGTGCTGCTCACTGATGATCTCATTAATTGGAATTTTTGTCAACATAGTATAAACAATGGGTCACTTCTCTGGTAGTCTTTCCAAAAGTCATTGTCATGGTATTTATCATATGGGACTTGCTGGCATAAGTTACTTGTGTTTTTCTCTTTAAGACATTTTTTCAGTTTCATAAGGGACAGAGCAAGGGAGTTCTAGGGTAAGTTGTGCTGGATCTCTAAGGACTGAAGATAGTAACAGGCAAAAGATGGCCGTATTAATATGCTGAGGAGTTTGAACCTGAAAGTTAGACCAGAGGGAGGTAGGTCAGAGTGGGTGCTAATGCTAGGAACATCTAAAAAGTCAGTATTGGGTAGAATGAGGGCCTATCCTAGGAGTTATGCTTTGTAACATCTTTATTAAGAATTCTCTTTCCATCTTGAATATTGGGGGAAAAGTATAGCTAGAAGTAAAAGAGTAACTTTCAGTTTTGATAGGGAGACAAACGTTTGTTAAACTAGTTCACCTGAGCTAGTAGGATGGGTCCTGCAGGCATGGCCGCTGTCTACCACTGTTGTGTTCTTCTAGTCCTGGGTTCATGGTTGTTTTAAAGTGAGCCTGAGGCTCGTGGTTCTCTATGTAAACCAGTCTGGTGCAGAGGCTCTTTTTAATTAGAAGTAAAAATTTAAGAGTGAGTTTCTTTCAGTTTCACAGTGCATGAACTGCTTCAGAATACCTGATAAGGGCCCATCCATCTGTGTTGAAGAGAGAGTCCTTTAAATGTGATGTCTTTCTCAGTATTCATAATCTGGGTGCAAGTTATGGGACATCTGACCTGTATCCAAAGACAGATTCTGTGATCAGCTTCAGAGGCAGACTTAGAATACCCTTTTGATATTTAAATTAAAATTGACAATAATATAGCATAGTAACAGAGAGACATGTTGAGAGTAGATAGTAAATACAAGACATCACTATATATAAAACCTCAAATATCAATAAAGTCTATCTTACTGAAACATATTTTTTCTCTCTAAAATATCCTCACTTTCACCAAATATTGTCAAATTAAGACTCATTTGTTTGTGAAATATCTCTGGTATCAATAAATGTGTCCTGATTATTTACATATGTGTGATTGATCATAAATGCTCTTTTAAATTTGGCATTGTTGGGACTTTTCATAAAGAATCTCAAATTAAATTTTTAAAAAGTCTCTCAAGGCCAAGGAGGTCGTGCCAAGGATTTGCCATTATATTCTGCCTGCAGCAGCTGCAGGTTTAGGTGGATTTTCACTTCTAGAGGTCTAAAATATCTTGAGATTCTTGCCCTGTCAGAAATTGTCCCTCCTTTTTCATCTGGAAAGGTTACTGGGATCTCTAATTTCCAAATTCTGGAATTTTCAGGTAGAAAAGATAAATGCTTCGATTTTGCTTACCAAAGTATAATTTATCAAATTACTATGTCATAATTAGTTTAATAGGAAGGGTTCCCTTATATCCAGAAAATGAAGATTAAAAGCCAGAAATATTTCAGATGAACATCATAAAAATTACACTCATATTTATTGGTTTATTCAATCCCATACCCCACTCCAGTACTCTTGCCTGGAAAATCCCATGGACAGAGGATCCTGGTGGGCTGCAGTCCATAGGGTCGCTAAGAGTCGGACACGACTGACCAACTTCACTTTCACTTTTCACTTTCATGCATTGGAGAAGGAAATGGCAACCCACTCCAGTGTTCTTGCCTGGAGAATCCCAAGGATGATGGGAGCCTGGTGGTCTGCCGTCTATGGGGTCGCACAGAGTCGGACACAACTGAAGCGACTTAGCAGCAGCAGCAGCAGCAGCAGCAGCAGCATATACTTAATTCTTGTTTTGCTTGAGTCCAGTTTTTCTATTAGTTCTCTTGACCTTGCTTGACGATTGACGGTGATAGTAACACTGATAATTTCAGGTAATTTGTAAGGTTTTGGTTAAAGTGTATATGATTTTCCTAGGAGAATGAGTGCCTTGATCACTGGAGATTTCGGAAGGTATACCCCAAGTGGAAACACATTTTCTAACAGGTTTTTTTTTTTTTTTTTTTTTTTGTCATTGAGAAAGCATAAGCCTTATAGCAAAAGAAAGCTTCAAACCATAAAACTAAAAAAAAAAAAAAAAGTGCCCATCTTGGATTTCTCACAGTTCTGACTGTTGAATTTATAGCTGTTGTTTTGGTTATTGTTCAGTCACTAAGTTGTGTCTGACTCTTTGCAACCCCGTGGACTGCAGCACGCCAGGCCCCCCGTCCTCCACTATCTCCTGAAGTTTGCTCACATTCATATCCACTGAGTCAGTGATTCTATCGAACCACCTTATCCTCTCCCACCCTTTTCTCCTTTTGCCTTCCATCTTTCCCAGCATAAGAGAATTTTCTAATGAGTTAGCTCATCACATCAGATGGCCAAAGTTTTGGAGCTTCAGCTTCAGCATCAGTCCTTCCAAAGAATATTCAGGACTGATTTCCTTTCAGATTGACTGGTTTGATCTCCTTGCTGTCCAAGGGACTCTCAAGAATCTTTTTCAGCACCACAATTCAAAAGCTTCAATTAAAAAATTTTTTTTTGAATTGTGGCATCAATAGAAAATGAAAGCTATTGTCTACCCATCTTAATTTCTCTGATTTAGGAGTCTACAAGGACATCAAGATGGTAAAAGTCTGACAGTGAGGGGTTGATTTTTGCAGTAGTAGAATGGACTTTATCTGCATTTGCCATAATCCTTAGAGATTCTGTTACTGCCTTTGTATGAAAGTCAGCTAGGGTATTTTCCTACTGCTTGAGTTCAGTGTAGTGCTTTTAATGTGTGCCTCAATTTTGATAACAGATAATATTTTATATCAGGATATATAAGATTTCCAGGAATTTTACCTATTTTCTGGAACATTTATATTATATATTTATGTAGATATAATAATGTAAAGATGGCTTAATTTTACCTTTTTTTGATAATGTTTCCCAGATAATTTAACATACCAAATAAGCCTGATAAGTTTAATATCTCTCTTGAGATGCTTCAGGACAAAATCATGCTCTTTTCCCTTAACAAAATACATTTCCATTATTCATACATTCTTTAATTGAAAATCCCTATCTTATTTTACTTGTACACCAAAATGTTTTCCTTAATATTTCTAGTAACTTTAATTATATATATACATATCTATATATGTGATAATAATTTTTAACCTGTAAAAAGCCTTGAAAGTATATATATGTATATACATATGTGTATATATATTTATATGTTATAATAATTTTTAACCCATAAAGAAGACTGAGCTCTAGCAAAAACCAAGAAGCAGACAGTTGTGAAGTGTTTATCATACCAGCATTTCCTGATTGGCAAATTTATGAACATATCCCATAACCTCTAGAAACATACCTTTTCTCAGCATAATTTTTCCTTAAATGTGGTACAGGATGTGTACCCATTAAACCCATGTATTTTTAGTTTTTCCTAATAAGACAAAATAGATAAGCTTAGACTTACTTAGCAATGAATGTTTCAACATTTTATGTTTGTTGAAAGTTATTTGGATATTCAATGAATTCTAAAGTTTCGAACTACCAATAGTTTGGACAAAATGTTTTTAAGTAGACCTACAATAAAACATCAGACATGAATTTGAGGGAACTCCAGGAGATAGTGGAGGACAGGGGAGCCTGGCATGCTACAGTTCATGATTTGCAAAGGGCTGAACACAACTTAGTGACTAAAAACAACAATCGTAAAACATAATCATTCTTAAAGAGTCCACTAAAAACTTTTATTCCTTTTAGCTCTGTTTCATTACTTATGAAAATATTGTCATGCCAAGTTAATTTTCTTGTTGACAAATTTTGTAACAGAGATCAAATGACATCCACTTTTAGTTAACCTAGATAAAAGTATTATGCTTAGTGCTGATGATTCTAAAGACATGTCTGTATTTCTAACATACTCTCAGAGTCAGAAGTTTGAAAAATATGATTTTATTAAGTGAAATTTCTTTAATTGCATATGCAAAAAAATCAGTTTGGGAATATCAAGAGAGATCAATCCTGGCCATTTTAGGGTTAGATAAGTAATTGCAGCATTGACTCTGTACCAACTGTATATGAAGCCAGCTGAAGCTCTAGTGGGTTGCTGTCTGTCCAGGAACTGGTAGAGTTTAGAAGCAAAAGTTCTCACTTTTAGTTTTGCTTTATTATAAAGTTTTGCCAATTTTAATCCACTTAAAAAAAAAAAAGAGAGATCAGCCAACCCAGTTCAGTCCAAAATTCCTTCTAGGCCTTCTTGCCTAGAAATTCTTCCTAGATCCCTTGCCTGGAAATTCCTTTTAGGTCCTCAGCCTAGGAACTCCTCCCAGGTCCGTTTTGCTTAGGAAATGTACCAGTGTGCCTCACACACCCCACCCCACCCCACCTTTAAGACTCCAAGTCTTAAGATAACAGCTCAAATAAAATTCATGGACCATCATGTAATACAAAGAGATCCAGATATCAGGAAAATCTCACCTAAACCCCTGAAGGCTGTCATGAAGCTGGGGGGTGAGGGTGGGGTCTCAAGTGGCCCATACTTCCTACCAAGCACCAGTCCACAGAAGATTCCCGGTGACCTCAGCTGGGTTTTTCTATATCCTTTTTGCTGTGGTAAGCAATACCAATGGAAATAATAAACAGTCTTTAATAGGGATAGAGACATGTTTCATTTGAGCCAAGAACCCACTTGCCCTTGTAGGAGATGCAAGAGACCTTGGGTTTGATGCCTAGGCTGGGAAGACCCCCTGGAGAAGGAAGTGGCAACCCGCTCCAGTATTCTTGCCCAGAAAATTCCATGGACAGAGGAACCTGGAAGGCCTGGGGTCTCAAAGAGTTGGACACAGCGGAGCGTGGACACATACACTCAGAAGACAAGGGCCCAGCAGACAGCCTTTCAGATAACTCTGAGGAACTTCTACGAAGAAGCATGGTTTTCAGCAGTTGTATGTCTTCTCAGAACAAAGTGCATTAGACAAGTCAGGGACATATTCCTTCAAGGTTAAAAAAGAGAAAAAGAGATCTGCATGTACACAGCAACTCCCTGGGAAGGGAGTTTTATCATTGAAGAAGTGCTAGCGTTGGCATCCTAGTCAGGGAGGCATTGAATCTTTATTTTTAACGTGGATATTCTCTATTTCTAGTCAGCACACCCTTTTCTTTAATAATTAAAGATATTAATTATTAATTAATTATGCTTGATAGGTGACAAATGGTCTATTTTAGTTAATATCAAATTCATGTGTAAATCAGAATGACTTCCCCATACTTCAATATATGAAAATTTCTCTCATTAACAGTGTGCATAGGTTTAGTAGTAGTTAGATCTCTAACCAAGTCTCCAAAAAGTGATGGTTTTATGTAATCTAAATTTACTTTGTCTCATTATTAATTTTATTTTCATCGTAAATATATTGGGTACCTTTTAAAATATAAAATTTAATTATGACAAATGTGGTGGGTTTTTTTTTTATTGTTGTTAAATTGGTATGTACTAGTGCTCCTCAAAGTGTGATCTGAGGGCCAATACTAGTCTGTAAACTATTTATTACTGGTTCATTCTTCCCTGATAACTCAGTTGGTAAAGAACCTGCCTGCAATGCAGGAGACCCTGGTTCCATTCCTGGGTTGGGAAGATCCCCTGGAGAAGGGAAAGGCTGCCTACTTCAATATTCTTGGGCTTCCCTTGTGGCTCAGCTGGTAAAGAATCTGCCTGCAATGTGGGAGACCTGGGTTTGATACCTGGGTTGGGAAGATCCCCTGGAGAAGGGAAAGGCTACCCACTCCAGTATTCTGGCTTGGGGAATTCCATGGTCTGTATATTCCTTGGGTTTGCAAAGAGTTGGGCATAACTAAACAACTTTCACCTCACTTTACTGGTTCATAATAAGACCAGTGCAAAGCCTGTTAACATTTAGAAGCTTTTGTAAGATTTTTTTCATCAACACACCAATTTCATTGAATTTTTTAAAGTTTTTTTTTTAATGTGGATCATTTTTAAAATCTTTATTGAATTTGTTACAGTTTGATTTCTGTTTTATATTTCTGTGTTTTGGCCATAAGGCATGTGGAAATCTTAGCTCTCTGACCAGGAATTGAACTCGTACCCCCTGCATTAGAAGGAGAAATCTTAAACATTGGACTGCCAGGGAAGTCCTTCTTGACTTTTTAAAAAGCTGATCTATCTACAATAATAAGAGACAGGGGTTGGGAAGATCCCCTGGAGAAGGGAAAGGCTACCCACTCCAGTATTCTGGCTTGGGGAATTCCATGGTCTGTATATTCCTTGGGTTTGCAAAGAGTTGGGCATAACTAAACAACTTTCACCTCACTTTACTGGTTCATAATAAGACCAGTGCAAAGCCTGTTAACATTTAGAAGCTTTTGTAAGATTTTTTTCATCAACACACCAATTTCATTGAATTTTTTAAAGTTTTTTTTTTAATGTGGATCATTTTTAAAATCTTTATTGAATTTGTTACAGTTTGATTTCTGTTTTATATTTCTGTGTTTTGGCCATAAGGCATGTGGAAATCTTAGCTCTCTGACCAGGAATTGAACTCGTACCCCCTGCATTAGAAGGAGAAATCTTAAACATTGGACTGCCAGGGAAGTCCTTCTTGACTTTTTAAAAAGCTGATCTATCTACAATGGATTGGAATTAAAAAACATTTTTTTTAAGTTCTCAGAGTTTGAGAAGTACTAATTATTTCTTTCAGATAGCAGTACTGAAAGAGGAGAGGGAGGCAGATCACTACGAA
This sequence comes from Oreotragus oreotragus, assembly GCA_006410675.1. Lineage (NCBI taxonomy): Eukaryota > Metazoa > Chordata > Mammalia > Artiodactyla > Bovidae > Oreotragus > Oreotragus oreotragus. The sequence continues at coordinate 424,515 of SJYX01019156.1, read as the reverse complement.
AGGGTAAACAGGTGTTCCCAAAGGCAACATTGATAAGCAAGACCAGCTTAACGCTTTACGAGGTTTTTAATCCAAATATGATGTGAGGACCTTGTATAGATCATCTGCCTCCAGAGTCCCTTTCTTTTTACCCTATCAGATGGCACCCAGACTCATCAGTGCTAGTTTTTCGGATTAGAACAGCCATCTCTAGAAGGCACTGTGTAATATGCATGCTGTCTAGAATTGCCCGTTTAGCCTCCCTCACTCATCTGATTCTTTCCTGAGGTTAGCTTACAGAGCTCAGGCCCCTGAGGTACGTTTGGATCCAGAGGTCCCTGGGATGATGAGCCCCATCTGCTTAGGGTCAAGAAGGAGTAAGTCTTATCACTGCACACCCAGGTAGCAAAGTGAGGGGACGCAGACTTCTGGAACTGCCTTCTTTCTCCACTGTCTACCTTCAAAAATCCCCCTTGCTCTGGAAAGGTGCTGCCTTATTAGAGGTTTTATTTTTCTTTTAAAAAAAGTATTGAAATACAGTTGATTTATAATGTTGTGATGGTTTCAGTGTACATAAAATTATTCAGAGGTATATATATCCCAGGTGGTGCTAGTGGTAAAGAACTGGGGTTGGATACAGGTTGAATCCCTGGGTCAGGAAGATCCCTCAGAGTGGGGCACAGCAACCCACTCCAGTATGCTGCTTGCCTGGAGAATCCCATGAACAGGAGCCTGGTGGGCTACAGTCCATAGGGTCACAAAGGGACACTTCTGAAGTAACTTAGCATGTATTAGACACACACATGATTGATTTATAGTGTTGTGATAGTTTCAGTTGTACAATAAAATGATTCCGTTTATATATATATATATAAAAATAAACACACACACACACATACATATGTAGTCCTTTTTTTTGCATTCTCTTCCATTATATGTTATTGCAAGTTATTGCATAGAGTTCCCTGTGCTATACAGTAGGTCATTGTTGGTTATCTGTCTTATATATAGTAGTGTATATATTTTAATCCCAAATTCCCAATTTATCTCTCCTCCCGCTCCCCTTTGGTAATGTATAAGGTTGTTTTCTATGTCTGTGAGTCTGTCTCTGTTTTGTAAATATGTTCACTTGTATCATTTTTTTTAAGATTCTACGTATAAATGATATCATATATTTGTCTTTTTCTGACTCACTTCATTCAGTATGATAATCTCAGGTGCATCTATGTTGCTGCAAATGGCATTATTTCATTCTTTTTTATGGCTGGGCAATACTCCATTGCATATATGTACCACATCTTCATCTCCATTCATTCTTCGATGGACATTTAGATTGCTTCTGTGTCTTGGCTGTCGTAAACAGTGCTACAGTGAACATTGGGGTGCACACATCTTTTCAAATTATATTTTCCCCTGGATATATGCCCAGAGTGTGATTGCTGGATCATGTGGTAGTTCTACGTTTAGTTTTTAAAGAAACCTCCATACTGTTCTCCATAGTGGCTGCACCAATTTACAAATTAGTTTTGCAGTGAAAAAAATCTTGTGGCTCAGCTGGTAAAGAATCCACCTGCAATGTGGGAGACCTGGGTTTGATCCCCAGGTTGGGAAGATCCCCTGGAGAAGGGAAAGGCTACCCACTCCGGTATTCTGGCCTAGAGAACTCCATGGACTGTATAATCTACAGGGTCGCAAACNTGGCTCAGCTGGTAAAGAATCCACCTGCAATGTGGGAGACCTGGGTTTGATCCCCAGGTTGGGAAGATCCCCTGGAGAAGGGAAAGGCTACCCACTCCGGTATTCTGGCCTAGAGAACTCCATGGACTGTATAATCTACAGGGTCGCAAACAGTCAGACATGACTGAGCGACTTTCACTCACTCATAGCTTTGCAGTGAAGGAAAAAGAACATGACTGAAGAAAAGAGAGAGAAAAAAAAAACAGATGAAAAGAAAGGGAACAGAGGAAAACTCAAATTGTATACTATGGAAAAGAAAAGAAACTTGAGTTCAGAATGTCCACACCATAACTTAAAACTTTAAGGATACTGCCTCTAACCATGGTAACCTCTCAGCCACTTGTGTTGAAGTCTATGTGTGTGAGATTCTTTCTTTCCTTTTTCATGTTTTATTCATTCTAGAGCAATTGAGTCTAACCTTTAATTCTGATATTTGTTTCAAAAATAGCATTCCAACTTGAATTATTGGTATAAATGGGCCACTTATTGAAGTACACTCTATCTATGGACATTATGAACCCCCAGATTAAAATGTTAATGAAAATCATTCTCAATATTGAGTAAATAAAGTGAGTTATCTGCATTTCATGTTAATTGCTGATTTGAGAATACTCAAGTCCATGCCCATTTTTATTTGATAGTTGAAACGCTAAGTTGTCAAAATTTTCATCGATACATATTTTCATTAGATACAGAATCTTTGTTAGTGCTATAAACTTGGTAAATCACTGTCTTTGGCTTTTTGTTTTTACCATCTTGCTTCGTATTTGATTTGTGGACCTTGATTGTGTCCACTCTAGTAGTGTGCAGTGGTCCCCATGATCTCTGAGGAGTGTATATTTCACAGGTCATTGATTTGTTATTTTTATGTAAACATGTCATTTCAGGTTAGTTCTCTGCTGCCAGAGATTTTCATGCATATGTTTGATTAGCTCTAACTGGAGATTCTTTCTTATGGATATCTTTACTATAAATATTATTATATTTATTATGTAATTAGCTATTTTTTTCTCCGTTAATAGGGCTTTTGGTTTCCATGTAAGCATCATGGCCAACATCACCATCAGCACATTAGTATTTATAAAACAACCTCTGTGTAAAAATCCATAGGCAAGATAGAAAAAAAGGAGTGGGGTGTGTGCTGAGAATGTTACATGTTATCACATTCTACCTGCCTGAGAGCACTTTAGACTGGGATTTTTATCTTCATTTCTAAGTGGAAAAAGTTGAATCCCATAGTTAAGCTACTAGCCTAAATGACAGTAAGACTGAAATTCAAACCAAAGTTTTGGGATTCTGGAGTACCTATTCTTTACATGTTCCCCCATCCCACTGACTTTTAAGAATGTTTACAGTGTTTTTGTACTTCATTTAGCTGTATTAACGCTTTATGTGGTTTTAGATCTTTAATGTCTTATGAGAATTATGGCAACTCAAATCCATCTCCAGATAACATTATATAAGAAGCATTTAAAGATCAGTAATAAATACAAAATAAAATTTAAGGAAGTCACATAAAGTAGGAAAAAGCACACCACAATGAAAAAAGAGATTTGCCATTTTAGGTTCACAAGTGAAACTGACTAAATATTTTATTTAATCTATAAAATGAGAAAGCAGGGCTATGTAAATTCTAAGATCTAACTTTAAAATTACATAAATCTATACCCCAAACCTAAAAAGCATTCTTGAGCTATTTTCATTTTGCCTATTATGAAAAAAAAACCTTGTTTAAAGAAAATCTACTTTTCTTACTCTGAATTAAGAAGATATTTGAATTATGAAGATGAAAATAAACATGGCCTGATTACATGATTTTGTAATAATATAAACAAAAAATACACTAATAACAATTTTACTAGGCTGACTTTAGAAAGCACATGTTATCTTTAACCCTGCATCTCTGCCAAATTACTGAGCTTCTTGGATGAGGAAATGGCAACCCACTCCAGTATTCTTGGCTGGATAATCCCACGGACAGAGGAACCTGGTGGGTTCATGGAGTTGCAAAGAGTGGGACACCACTGAGTGTCTGGACATCCATGTGCCATTATGGAATGAATATTGGTGACACCCTCAAATCATATGTTGAAACTTTTCTTCCTAGTGTGATCGTATTTGGAAGTGAGGACTTTGGGAGTTAGTTAGGATTAGATAAGGCCCTAAGTATGGAACCTGCAAGAGGAGAATTAGTGCCCTTGTGGAGACAGGAGAGGGTTTGTTTCCTCTCTCTGCTCTCTGCCATTTGAGGACATGAGAAGGCCACAATCTGAAGCCCAGAAGAGGGTCCTCCCTAGGGCCTGGCCATGCTGTCACCCTGATCTCAGACTTCCTGCCTTCAGAGCTGTGAGAAATAAAGGTCCTTGGTTTCCAAGCCATCCTGTTAAAGCAGCCCAAATAAACTAAGACATTGTCCCACTTTACAGAGAAGGAAACTGATGCTCAAGTAAGTTCATTCGATTGGGGTAACAAGATATGTTGGGCTTCCCTGGTGGCTCAGATAGTAAAGTATCCACCTGCAATGAGGGAGACCTGGGTTTGACCCGTGGGTTGGGAAGATCCCCTGGAGAAGGGAACGTCTATCCATTCCAGTATTTTGGTATGAGAATTCCATGAACAGAAGGGGGCCTGGCAGGCTATAGTACATGGGGTCACAAAGAGACAGGCACAAATGACCAACTTTTACTTTCACAAGATATGTTACAGGTGGGGCTTGTAACCCAGATATTCTGGAATTCTAAACCATTCTCCTTATATCATTTTAGAGGAAGGCCCTACTGCTCACAGTTCCTTGAGCTTCCCACATAGGAGGTCACGTGCTTCAGGGGCTGAATGCTGCTTCCCTGGTGAAAGCCTTGGTCAATCTCTGCAGCTCTGAGCTAGATGCCAACAGATGTGATCCTATAGAGAGGAGCAAGGAGAGCTCTTCCTCATTCCCCTAAGGGAAACACAGAACCCTTTGGTAGAATGGAAGGATCCAGGCCAGTGGTTTAAATCCTATCCTCTATTCCAAATTGTATATATGGGTACTGAAAAGAGATAGATTTAGAATATATGCAGCAGTGTTTCACATTAGGTGATGAGTAGAAAATTTGGAGTTGTTTTCCTAAGACATGTTTTGAGATGAATGCATACAAAGTCTCCAGCATTACTAGGTGAGAGTATGGGTTGTATATATGCATAACAAGACATGAATTGATGCTTTCCGTATTTGTTTAATGTTTGCCAGAGACTGGAAGCTGAGTTAGCACATCTCCTTGATGGAAAGTAATCTTCTTCCCCAACTCATAATAACAATAAACAACAATAACAACCATTGTATTATTGACAGGCTCCTCTGTGCCAGCCATAGTGTCAGGTGATTGACACCTTTTGCTTCTTTTAACTTTGCTAGCACACTCCAGTACTCTTGCCTGGAAACTCCCATGGACGGAGGAGCCTGGGAGGCTGCAGTCCATGGGGTCACACAGAGTCAGACATGACTAAGCGACTTCACTTTCACTTTTTACTTTCATGCATTGGAGAAGGAATTGGCAACCCACTCCAGTGTTCTTGCCTGGAGAATCCCAGGGATGGTGGAGCCCAATGGACTGCTGTCTGTGGGGTCGCACAGAGTCAGACAAGACTGAAGCGACTTAGCAGCAGCAGCAGCGCTATTAGGCAAAACCTTTATTGTCTTTGTTTTAGAGATGAGAAAGCAGAAGTCCAGACAAGTTAAAGGCCTTGCCTAAAGAGACATGGGAGTTGGAACTACAGTTCAGATTTTGGTTTGTTCCCAAGTCTGTATTATCTCTTTTTGGTTTCTCCAGTGGCTCAGACCGTGAAGAATCTGCTTATAATGCAGGAGACCTGGGTTTGATCCGTGGGTCAGGAAGATCCCCTAGGGAAGGGAATGGCTACCCACTCCAGTATTGCTACCTAGAGAATCCCATTGACAGAGGAGCCCGTGCTTGGGGTTTCAGAGTCTGAAAAGACTGAGTGACTGGCACTTTCATTTTCATTTTCCCTCAGAGTCTGTACTATCTTATTTGTTTACTTTCTTTGGCAAATAAGTTCAAATGTACACAATGTTGCCAAAAAAGAAAAAAAAAAAAAAAAGTACAAAGAACAACTCTGTATACTCAGATTTACCTGTTACCATTTTATCCCATTTCAGAGCCCACACACTCTTAGACTGCCTTCTCACAGATAGAATCCATTGTTTATTTTCAGAGTCCTGGGTTTAACTGGTCTTCTGTTCAGCCCAGCATGGTCCTCCTTGTTCAATACTCTATATACCTTTAAGACTGAAGACTCTGTGTCCCTACTAGTTACACAAAAACTGTACATGAGACTAATACGCTGGTTTCTCTGGAGTGGGAAATGACTACTTTTTGAAAATTGCACTTCTAAAATGTCTTTGTTTTGCTGATTATTTTTCAGATGATACTGAAAATGGCTGACTGTTATAAATAAGGGATCTTGGGTTCTTTTGCCTTACAGAGATTTCCTTTCAGAATAGCTTTTTTATTTTTCTTTTTAGGTTTGTTTAAATACAGAATTGTTGAGGTAAGAATGAATGCAAGTCACCATTCTTTAGGCTTTCTGAGGAAATGTCCAGAAGAGGGCAGACTTGCATGCCGTAACTGTGCCCTGCGTAATTAAGGGATCTGCATGCTGATGCTGTACAGTGGCAATGGAGAGAGATTTAATAATAAATAAAATGGAAGGCTTATTTTTATTTGGTACAGGATTTCTAATAAGACACCAGATTCAAAAGGTTTACAAAAACAATACAGTCTACTCATTGTATTCTAAATGCAAAGAGCATTTTTGGTAGAATTTTTTTTCTTTCCCAAGGCAACACTAGTTTCCTCAGTATTTCTGAAAGTTGTTGTTGTTGTTGTTGTTTTTTAATATTTACATGCTGGGGTGTTTTTCCCTCTGTTGGATAGACCATTAAGTGATTTCGGCAGTGAATACTTTTGAAGAGAGAACTTGCAAAGTTGATCTGGAGTTTACAGTATTATTTAATTATCTTTGCGGCTAAAAGGAGGAACAATGAAAACCAGCCAGTTATGATACTAGCTGGGGGCTTCCCTGATAGCTCACTTGGTAAAGAATCTACCTGCAATGCAGGAGACCCTGGTTCGATTCCTGGGTCATGAAGATCTGCTGGAGGAGGAATAGGCTACCCACTACAGTATTCTTGGGCTTCCCTTGTGGCTCAGCTGGTAAAGAATCTGCCTGAATGTGGGAGATCTGGGTTTGACCCCTGGGTTGGGAAGATCCCCTGGAGTAGGGAACAAGTACGCACTCCAGTATTCTGGCCTCATGGACTGTGTATAGTCCTTAGGGTTGCAAAGAGTTAGACACTGTTGAGTGACTTTCACTCACTTCACCAGTTCTGAACCCACTTCCCAAATGAACTATATCAGAAGAGAATGATACAGCACCCACTCCCTCTCTCTCCCCCTGCCTTCTGCACCCTATGCTGCATCCCTCTGCCCACTTCATACCTTTGCTGACCCTGCTAACTGGCTCCACCTGGTGGTCATCTCAGGAACTCCAAAACGCCATCTCCCAAAATCTTTCATCTCTTGGTTTTCAACATCCTTCATTAATTTTGTTTAGGGAAACATTATATTGTGATATATAATACCAAATATATATTCTTCACCCATGTTTCTAACAGAGAGCCCCTAAAATCCTTGGAATTTCCTAAGTGATCCCTCAAAGGTGTCTTTTGTCATGTTAATGAGGTAATTTTGAAAACTCACCTAGGATGAAGGATGGTTGTCTGAGGAGCCAGTGTATTATTGAAGGGGCGGCATTTTCTGCCCCCACTCCCTCACCTATATTTTAGGGGAAGGGCCTGGAGATTGAGTTTAATCACCTTCATGCGTGCTTAGTTGCTCAGTCGTGTCTGACTCTTTGCAACCCCATGGGCCTAGCCTGCCAGGCTCCTCTGTCCATGGGAATTCCCAGGCAAGAACCCTGGAGTGGGTTGCCATCTCATTCTCCAAGGGATTTACCAACCCAGGGATCGACCCTCCCCTCCTCCCCCCAAAAATAATGAAAGCCGAAAACCCCAAAAGGATAGGGTTTGGAGAGCTTCTGGGTCGGTGAACATGTGGAGTTGCTGGGACAGTGATGCACTCAGAGGAAATGGAAGCTCCCCGCACATTCTCCCCACCTCCGCCCTGTGTACCTCTTCCATCTGGTTGTTCCTGAGTTAAATTCTTTCATAATAAAACTGACAAACTAGTTCTTTGAGTCACTCTAGAAAGTTAATTCAGAGAAGGCAGTGGCACTCCACTCCAGTACTCTTGCCTGGAAAATCCCATGGATGGAAGAGCCTAGTAGGCCGCAGTCCATGGGGTCGCAAAGAATCAGATACGACTGAGGGACTTCACTTTCACTTTTCTTTTTCATGCATTGAAGAAGGACATGGCAACCCACTCCAGTGTTCTTGCCTGGGGAATCCCAGGGATAGCAGAGCCTGGTAGGCTGCTGTCTAAGGGATTGCACAGAGTCGGACGCGACTGAAGTGATTTAGCAGCAGCAGCAAGTTAACTGAACTTAAGGGAGTGGTTTTGGAACCTCCACCTACAGCCAGTTGGTCAGAAGCCCAGCTGGCAACCTGGTCTTGGGACTGGCATCAGCAGTGTGTGTGTTGAGGGGAGATGACAGTCTTGCAAAACTCAACCCTTAACCTATGGGATCTAATGCTGTCTCTGGGCAGAGAGTGTCAGAATTAGGTTGAATTATAGGATGTCCAGATGGTGTTCAGAATGTTTTCGTTTCTTGGTGTGTGACTCTCCCACCGTTCGCCAGCATACACACAGTAGAATCAAGTCCCAGGATCATCCTTTAGGAAATATTTCTTATGGACACTGACATAGCTCTTTCATCTTCATTCATTTCCATACCTCTGGCTTACTATGTTAGAAGTCTCACAGTATCTCCAAAGGTAGATATTGGGAGTTCATACAGTTTGGAGGCATCAAGTGGCAAAAGTAAAGCAATTTAGTAGTGAGCTTAATGTCCTTTATTCAAGGGAGAATGATATATGAACTGGGAGAGTACAGTGCCTTATTAGCAGTGAAGTCTGTTTTCTGGGGATTAGCACAAGAGAGAGTTTGACGAGGTTAGACCAGGCAACAGGAAACAGGACATGATCAGTTAGAAGGGTGGGATGGGGATTTCCTTGAAGGTGAGCAGGTCCTGCTTTCTAGAGTAAGGGGAACGTGAGAAAGATGAGCTGGAGGATTGTGATCGGTGCCTGTTAGGTTTCCTTGATGGCTGTTTCCTGTAAGTGCAACTAATTCAGGTTTAAATTTGTGATGTGGACCACAGGGGCAGCCTCTGTTTTGTAGTTCTCGGTACAGAAAATGGGCTTGCCAGGTGGCACTAGTGGTAAAGAACCCACCTGCCAATGCAAGAGACTTAAAGAGACGTGGGTTCTATCCCTGGGTTGGGAAGAACCCCTGAAGAAGGAAGTGGCAACCCAATATTCTTGCCTGGGAAATCCCATGAACAGAGGAGCCTGGTGGGCTATAGTCTGTAAGGTCACGATGAATCAGACACAACAAAAGCCACATAGCATACACACAGTATAGAAGTTAACTTTAGCAGTGGTCATTGTTTAAAGAAAGAATACAGGTGAATAAATATTCAGTTCAGTTCAGTCGCTCAGTCGTGTCCGACTCTTTGCGACTCCATGAATCGCAGCACGCCAGGCCTCCCTGTCCATCACCATCTCCCGGAGTTCACTCAGACTCACGTCCGTCGAGTCCGTGATGCCATCCAGCCATCTCATCCTCGGTCGTCCCCTTCTCCTCCTGCCCCCAATCCCTCCCAGCATCAGAGTCTTTTCCAATGAGTCAACTCTTCGCATGAGGTGGCCAAAGTACTGGAGTTTCAGCTTTAAGCATCATTCCTTCCAAAGAAATCCCAGGGTTGAATAAATATTAGGTACAGAGTTTTGAAGGGGGCTGTGCAGGTAAAGAGGACTGAAGCTTAAAATTCGTTAGTTTTTTTTTTTTTTTTAATATTTATTTATTTGGCCATACCAGGTCTTAGCTGTGGCTGTAAGATCTTTGGTTGTGGCGTGCAGACTCTTAGTTGGGGCATCTAGTTCCCCGACTACGGCTTGAACCCTAGCCCCCTGCTTTGGGAGCACAGAGTCTTGGCCACTCAGCCACCGGGGAAGTTCCTCCATTAACTTTTATTTATCTGTTTCTGTCATATTATGCACCCATTTGTTCCTTATATAAGAGAAGGAAAAGCCACTAAACAGACACGCTGATTATACTAATTGCTAAATCTTGGCCTGAAAGTGTTATTTTGAGGTGAAATGAGACAAAGCAAATCATGCCCCTGACCTCTAGAGGTGTTTTCATGATCTCTGTCTCTCCTCTTCCCCCATTAAATTGGATCTCGATCCCCCCACACATACATTCAGAATGAGTATAAAAATATTTTTTTATTTATTTTGTTATCAGTTCTTCCTAATTATCAGCATCATCATCGTATTAGGTTGCATTTTACTTTAAAAAATCAATTTTTATTTCACATATATACCAGTTAAACTCTGCTCTGTTAGGGCTTTCTGGCCTGGCTTCAAAAATTCACAACCATATATAGCACTGTTATAAAGGAAGCCACTACCAGTGTTCCAAATAACAAGCTCAGAAATGAAATTTGAGGAAACAGGCTGCTTTGAAGCTTGGGCCGGCGACCGTGGCCTGGGAGGCAATCTGGTGTCACAGAGCTTTCTGTGTGCTGCCCCGTGTTTCCACTCGGGTAATGTCTTGCCCTGTCTGCATGCACCTCCTATTATTTGATATTTCTCCAAAGTTCTCCACTTTTAAGATTATAAGTGATTACAAGGTTAATGGCTTATTACTATGCTTTCAAAAGGACATCAGCATCATTTGTCATCCAGTGCGAGGTAACCACAAAAATAAATACAATGGAGTTAAATACTAAGCAGATGCTGAAGCGTGACTGAGGCCTGCTCTCTCTGTTACAAAAGAAGAATAGAAAGGTTCAGAGAGGCTTCAAGTAACCAGGCAGGAGCTAAGGCTCTGTGTGTGTTCAGTTACCCAGTCGTGTCTGACTCTGCTACCCTATGGGCTGTTGCCCACCAGGCAAGCTTGCTGAATCAGGCTGGCATTTTCCTCTCCAGGACATCTTCCCAGCCCAAGAATGGAACCTGTGTCTCCTCCGTTGCTGATGGATTCTTTAGCACTGAGCCAGCTGGAAAGCCCAGCTAAGACTTTATATATGCATGAAGTGTGAAAGTCGCTCAGTTGTGTCTGACTCTTTGCAACCCCATGGACTGTAGTCCATGGAATTCTCCAGGCCAGAATATTGGAGTGGGTACTTGTTCCTTTCTCCAGGGGATCTTCCCAACCCAGGAATCAAACCTAGGTCTCCCGCATTGCAGGCAGATTCTTTACCAGCTGAGTTACAAGGCAAGCCCCAAAATACTGAAGTGGGTAGCCTATCCCTTCTCCAGCGGATCTTCCTGACCCAGGAAATGAACCGGGGTCTCCTGCATTACAGGCAGACTTTTTACCAACTTAGCTATCAGGAAAGCTAAGACTTTATTCATGATCTCATTGGGAAGCTTCAAACAGAATTAAAAGGGGACTGTATTTTCCTCTGAGTGAATCAGGGTACTTACTGACCCATTCGGATTCCAGCTGAAATCACCTTTGACTAACTGATGGAGAAGATCCTTGCATTTTCTTCTGTGGGCATCCCTCATGTCTTGTGAGGTTCATGCAGTAGCTTATTACCAGATGGAGTTATAAGTCATAAGACATTGAGCATGCCTCAGTGCCTTGTCTTAATCATATGTTCAATGCTCTGTCTTCAAGTCATATGTTCTCATGTTTTTTTTTTTTACTCAGATTTTACCGGTATAAAATCCAACGCATTTCTATTGGTATAACATCCCTAGGATGTTGTGTTGAATAAGATCGATGTTTGTGCAGTAACGCCTGGAACCGTGTGTTTGGCTCTCACGAATGGCCGTGGCTGCCTTGTGTTTCCTCTTCCCAACCAACGCGGAGCTGGGAAGTGAGAGGGGGCAGGGAGTGGTCTCACTGTCGTCTATTTCCCTGTGCATATTCACTAGAACGTATCATCTGTTTCACTGTGTATGTTCACTGTATATATTCATTATGTATGCATTTAAGTGTGTGTATATCTATTTTCCTGTGTACATTCACTATATATATCATCTATTTCATTGTACATGGTGTTTAAATAACAGAAGCTGTCTGTTTTTATATATTTTATTATTTATTCAATGAGATGAATAAAAGTATACATTTTAGAGCTGGATTTTAAAAAACTGAATTAGTATCAACATTATAAGATTTTTTTTTTCACAGCTTAAGAAAATGGAGTATAGAAACACAGTAGTGTGGATTTTTCTGGACATTCTAAATAAAGCGTTTCTTCTGTGTAACATTTATACATATGAGTATATCCACAGTTTGGAAGATTTTAAAACAGTTCTGTGTGTGTGTATGTGTGTGTGTGTTGTGTGTATGTGTTGGAGGAATTTTTAGCTGTCAGAAGATTTTGTTATCTGACATTTTACACAAGTGAGTCAAAATTTAAGAAAGGCAATAATTTATTCCCATTTTTGCACATGAATTATAAGTAAAGTCACAGGTATAAGCCATACTATGTACTTTTTGCAGAAGGACAAAGCATCTGTTCTTCAAATGAGATGGAGGCAGCCTCCGGGAGATTGTTGAGGCTTCAAAGGCACTTGCTGATTTTTAAAAGTATTATCTAGAACACCTTAAGGTACAATGTTTATAACGTAGTTACTATGAGGCTGTTAGGTTCATTGCCAAATAGTGTTCAGCATCCAAAGATCAGATAAATTAGATTTTAATTGGGTTTTAGAGCTGAGGTGAATAAGTAGATAAGGCTGAATTAGTCAGAAACATATTAATGTAATAAAGCCTTTGGTTCTGTTAGACTTTTGCACTAAATACCAAGAGTCTCTCACTGATAAAGGATGTCATGGAGCAGTTCAAGAAGATTGACATTGATAGGTGGAGAGGACTAAGGTCTGACGTAATCATATTACCTGGAGCAGTGAAAAACCAGAGGCCCAGCCTGAGCTATTAGTTATATCAAAGGATTTTGAACACAGAATGAAATGGAGTTTTAGCAAGCTGATGAGACTTCTTAAACATAGAATTTATTATTTCTGTTAGTATTTTTTAAAACAAAATTTCAAGGCACAGAACCAAGTTGTTTGTGCCTGAATTTGTTGAGCGACTGATGAAGGCAGAATCCAAATAGTTGAAGTACTTAGAACATCTGATTCCAATGTAGCCTTATGCCTTTTTAAAGTTTAACTTTCTATGAAAATCTGGTCTTTTCAGTCCCTTTCTCTTTCTTCTATCTGTTTGCTTTGGAATGAATATACTCAAATGATTGTTCTCTTAATGTGGTTATAAAATACATCCACTGAAATTGTTTTGTTTTCTGTGGTCTTTAAAAAAAATACCTTCTTAATATTTATAGAACCTTCTTTTGAGTACTTTAATAACCTTCCCCCTAAAATATGCTCATTGTTTTGGGAGTTTTATTTTTATTATGCTTGTTTGCATTGCTTATTTTTTAATATTTTAATTATCTCTTCTATGATTAATCATTTGTCAAACTCAATTAGGAAACTGCTAGAATGAAAAGTTTAGTAACACGTCTGAGTATAGATATAGAGAAATGAATGATTATATGTGAGAAATGATCAGTTATAAAATATATAGAAAGATAATTTCTAGTTACATAATTTTAAAGGCATGATTTTGTTACAAATGTATGCACATATTGAATTGTATAATACATTTCAACAAAGGTTAATATTAAGACTTTTCTCTTTGAATTAGAAATTACATAATGTCTTAGTATTTAGGAACATGAGCTTACAGTTCAGTTCAGTTCAGTCGCTCAGTCCTGTCCGACTCTTTGCGAACAATGAATTGCAGCATGCCAGGCCTCCCAGTCCATCGCCAACTCCCGGAGTTTACTCAAACTCACGTCCGTTGAGTTGGTGATGCCATCCAGCCATCTCATCCTCTGTCGTCCCCTTTTCCTCCTGCCCCCAAATCCTCCCAGCATCAGAGTCTTTTCCACTTTGTATGAGGTGGCCAAAGTACTGGAGTTTCAGCTTTAGCATCATTCCTTCTAAAGAACACCCAGGACTAATCTCCTTTAGAATGGACTGGTTGGATTTCCTTGCAGTCCAAGGGACTCCCAAGAGTCTTCTCCAACACCACAGTTCAAAAGCATCGATTCTCTCGCACTCAGCTTTCTTCACAGTCCAACTCTCACATTCATACATGACTACTGGAAAAACCATAGCCTTGACTAGACGGACCTTCGGACCTTTGTTGGCAAAGTAATGTCTCTGCTTTTGAATATGCTATCTAGGTTGGTAATAACTTTCCTTCCAAGGAGTAAGCGTCTTTTAATTTCATGGCTGCAATCACCATCTGCAGTGATTTTGGAGCCCCCAAAAATAAAGTCTGACACTGTTTCCCCATTTCCCATGAAGTGATGGGACCAGAGGCCATGATCTTAGTTTTCTGAATGTTGAGCTTTAAGCCAACTTTTTCACCTCCTGTTTCACTTTCATAGTATCTAAAAGCAAATATATATGCAAAAATTTTAATGAAAATAGTAACCTTTTCTGGAAAACAATCTAGAATATTTCTATAACTTTCTGACAATTTTTTTCTTAACAAAAGATAATTGAGAAAGTCTCCCTGGTGGCTCAGAGGGTTAAGCATCTACCTGCAATGAGGGAGATGTGGGCTCAGTCCCTGGGTCGGGAAGATCCCCTGGAGAAGGAACTGGCAACCCACGCTAGTACTCTTGCCTGGAAAACCCCATGGATGGAGAAGCCTGTTAGGCTACAGTCCGTGGGGTTGCAAAGAGTCGGACACAACTGAGCAACTTCACTTTCACTTTTCACTTTCTTATTATGTATGTAAAAGTGCAAGTAAATACCCATTTGATCATGTAGAAATAACTTTTGCCTGGGAATAGTCATTATTCCTATTTTAATGCATCACCCATCGCCAACTTCTTTCTTCAAGTTCTTCCTTAGTCTAGCAGACTGATAAAAGGTGGCAATCAGCCAGGCATCTCTAGAGTGACAGCAGGTAGCAGTGACGGTTGCCATGAGAACCCTGCGCCAATCAGGGCACCAGGATCTGTAGCACAGCACGTGTGAGACTGTCAAGATTCTCCCTGTCTCGAGGATCACGCTCCCTTCCTCTGAGAGGTTTCTGTGTAGGGAAGCAAAATTTGCCACCCCAGAATGTCTACTTGGTATGTAAACCATTTAGAACTGAAAAGCAGTCAGGGCTCAAAAGACTCAGGAAGAAACCTTGACCTTCCCCCTAACTACCGAAAAGATCACAGATAAAGGACCTGCTCTGGAACAGAGCTGTCCCCAGAGGTACCAGGAAAGACTACCGACTAGGGTGGTGGGGGAGATGTGGGCCTAGAGACCAGATCCGCTCTGTGTCCCATTATCTCTGCAAGCAGCAAACACTTGTTTACCAAATATTTGCTTGTCCATCTTCACGTGGATTGCCTTCCTCCCTGTTGAAGTCCCAAATCTCTGCCTACAAATTTTTAATAAATTATTTTTGAACAATCATTTCAAAATTGAAATGTTTTCTTATTGCACTGGCCCCTACAAATTACGTAGAGGGCCCTGACCGAAGCAAAGAAAGGATCTTTCCTTTCATTTTTTTGTGGCTGTGCTCAGTCTTCATTGCAGTGCATGGGCTGTTGGATGTACGCTTGTTTAACTGTAGCATGTGGGCTTAGCTGCCCTGCAGCATGTGGGATCTTAGTGCCTTGACTGGTGTTTGAACCCCTGTTCCCTGCCTTGGAAAGAGGATTCTTAACCACTGTACTACCAGGGAAATCTCCCACCCCACAACACTCAATATCGTTTTTGTCCTTATTGGGAGAAGGCATTTAAAGTGAAGATTTTGGCCGTTTCTTGGTGAGTTACTCAGTTTTCCAAGATCTCTCTCCCATGTACCTGTGTCACTCAACTTTGATTATCTCCTGTTAATTGTCTCATGTCAGTTTAATTATTAGACCAGACAGAAGAACCCAGAAGGGTAGAGGAAATTTTCCTCCTCTATGATTTCTGTTAATATGTTTAAGTGGTCTGTAAAGCAAATGTCCTTCACTGGAGCACCTTACCAAGTGGGCCAACGTTCAGAATTCATCCCAGTTTATTTTAGTGAACACCTCGCTAGGCTATGACCCCTAGGCTCCAAGTTTTGGCATCAAAGCAAGGACATTTTCAGTTCTGAAGAAACATGCAGTGGTCCAGGTCAGCTAACTGTTACGTGAGTCTCTCATACTCATTCATCTGTTGAGCATCCACATTTTGCAAGCCATTCAGAGATTGGTCCCCAAAGTGCTTGCAGTTTGTGAGAGGGAAAAAAGAGGTGTTTTGGTAAAACCCTGCTATAGGAGAAGTGAAGAAAGCAATAATATGTTCAAAGAAGAGAAAACTAATTTCCAGCCCGAGGAGGTCTTTCTACAGTGCTGAAACACAGGACTCAATATCAAACACACACATCTCTGTGTCCAAGAATCTCCTGCTCTGTGCACATGGGTAACTCTTATTAATCTTAGCAGCATGATAAATATCCATTATGTCTGAGTCCCCAGACCCCAAATGAACACCTTGTTATTTTCATGCAAAATGTGTGGTCTGATAGGAAACCCATTTCTACACAGTAGTGAATGGACAGACAATGCATAGAGGAATGATACAGCTGTCTTTCATGCAAAAGGTTTACTTCTTTATTGATGAGCTACTAAGCCAGATAGTTAGGGCTTCCCTGATAGCTCAGTGGGTAAAAAAATCTGCCTGCAATGCAGGAGACCTCGCTTCACTTCTTGAGTCAGGAAGATCCACTGGAGCAGGGATAGGCTACCCACTTCAGTATTCTTGGGCTTCCCTGGTGGCTCAGCTGGTAAAGAATCTTTCTGCAATGTGGGAGACCTGGGTTCGACCCTTGGGTTGGGAAGATCGCCCAGAGAAGGGAAAGGCTATCCACTGCAGTGTTCTGGCCTGGAGAATTCCGTGGACTATATAGTTCATGGGGCTGCAAAGAGTGGTATATGACTGAGAGACTTTCACGTCAGATAGATAACCCTGAACTGGTCTGATTCCATCACTATAACTCTGATCTTTAGGCAAATTACTTACCACAAACATAAGATAATTAAGTGGTAAAATTTAGCAGAATCTGTTATTTGAGCTGATCCCCCAAACAAGCATGCTAGCTTTCAAAGCCTTAAAGTACAGGGATATGTACACTTTGCAAAGAGTTGAGACCTTGGTTCTGGCTGCAGAAATTTCTTAGTGTGCATTTTTTTTTAAATTTTATTTTCACTTTATTTTACTTTACAATACCTTATTGGTTTTGCCATACATTGACATGAGTCTGCCACAGGTGTATACGAGCTCCCAATCCTGAATCCCCCCCCCGCACCCCGATATCATTTCTCTGGATCACTCCCGTGCACCAGCCCCAAGCATCCTGTATCCTGTATTGAACACAGGCTGGCACTTCATTTCTTACATGATAGTATACATGTTTCAATGCCATTCTCCCAAATCATCCCACCCTCTCCATCTCCCACATTTAATCAAGTTAATATTACCATTCTACTGGCAATGTAATATTTATTTGTTTTTTTTTTGTTTTTCTCCAGTAGCAATGAGGATTTTCAATGATCTAATCCCCAAACTTGGACAGAATTCTCCATGTAACCTTTGTATAGGGTCCCAAGAATAATTGAAACAAAGTCTGATACATATAAATATGTATGTGACCATATGTGCTTTGAGTGGATTTTAGCTGTGTCTGGAATATGTATACAGGAACTTAGAGCCTTCTTGCTTGTACCTGCCTATTTAAATACCCTCTGTCCCTGTCTCTCACCTCTTCTTCCATCTTCACTGTATTTTCTTTGTTCCAAATCTCAATTTCCCTTCTCTGTCCTCAGAACTTTTCCATTTGAGGTGGCATGTGATGAGGAGATAAACAAATGTGTGTTAAATTGGTATGTGTTAAAGGGCATTCCTCTTAAGCTGCATATTTGCATTATAGGAAGTGCTTTATCCCAAAGGAGTGATCCTTATCAGAATCTCAGAAGCCACAATAAGCCTCCTGAGGGACCTATATTTGGACCAGCAACCTTGAGCTTCTCTGATTCCAACCAGCTGGCTAGCTGTCAGGTCCATTTTACATGGGTCTTGCAGACCCCAGCATTGTTCTCTTTTAGAACTTTTACACTCATTTTTTTCTTTGCTACATCATTCAAAAATTAACTTCCTCTCTTTGGTTAGCCTATTTCTCCATAATTGCATTTGTTAACCCATGACCTGTATTTAAAAGTTGGCCTTTCAGTGTATATGCTGTGTGTGTGTGTGTGTGCCCGTCCACACTCAGTGGTATCCGACTCTGCAACCCCATGGACTGTGTGTGTGTGTGTGTGTGTGTGTGTGTGTGTGTGCGTGCGCCCGTCCACACTCAGTGGTGTCCGACTCTGCAACCCCATGGCCTGTGTGTGTGTGTGCCCGTCCACACTCAGTGGTGTCCGACTCTGCAGCCCCATGGCCTGTGTGTGTGTGTGCCCATCCACACTCAGTGGTGTCCGACTCTGCAACCCCATGGACTGTGTGTGTGTGTGTGTGTGTGTGTGTGTGTGTGTGTG
>SJYX01019156.1:394602-405593 GCA_006410675.1 Oreotragus oreotragus | reverse complement strand
TGTGTGTGTGTGTGTGTGTGTGTGTGTGTGTGTGTCTGTGTGTGTGTGTGTGTGTGTGTGTGTGTGTGTGTGTGTGTGTCCACACTCGGTGGTGTCCCACTCTGCAGCCCCATGGCCTGCAGCCCACCGGGCTCCTCTCCTGGCCCAACCAGGAATGGGTTGCCATTTCCTCCTGCAGGGATCTTCCTGGTCCAGGGATCGAACCTGTGTTCTCCTCTGTCTCCTACACTGGCAAGCAGTTCTCTGGTGACTCAGAATGGTAAAGAATCTGCCTGCAGCGTGGGAGACCTGGGTTCAATCCCTGGGTTGGGAAGATCCCCTGGAGAAGAGCATGGCAACCCACTCCAGTATTCTTGCCTGGAAAATTCCATGGACAGAGGAGCCAGGCAGGCTACAGTTCATGGGGTCACAAAGAGTTAGACACGACTGAGTGGCTATCGTTAACTCACTCTTTACCAGCTGAACCACCAGGGAAGCCTTTATGCAGCGTGTAGTGTGCACATTACTACCATCTCAGAGCAGGTCCCATCCACCCTGCATCTGGCCACTCTCTCTGCTCTTCCTGTTTTGTCCTTCTGTGCAGAAGAGTCCAGCAGCAGTCATGACTTGTACTCTGGTTTGTTGGCTGCCCTCTGGGATCTGTCATGAGACACTGAGATTGCTACTTCATAATAAATGACACCTTAATCTCACTAGTAAAATTGGTCTGTGAGTCATAGGACTCCCACTGAGTAAAGATTCATTGCGGGGAGGGGGTACAGGCAGAGAAAAGTACTTTTTCAAAAGAGCTATAGTGGTTCTTAGAGATCCTAACATCCAACTTCTGATGTTGGAGTTAATAATAAAATAATAATGACAAAGATCATAGCATCTTTATTTAGTATTAATGTTCTGGGCATAAGTTCCTTATGTCAGTTATCTGGTGTAGTCATCAGCTCGACATTATGAGGAAGAGCTGTTGTTAATGGAGTCTTACATTTGAGGATGTTGAGTGTTCGAGTGTGTCCCTGCCTTGCCCAGTGTCATATGCTTAGTAGGTGCCTTTGCCAAGGTTCAGACCCATGCAGACTGAATCCAGACTTTGCCAGACCAGGAGACCTAGACACAGAAAGGCAGTGGTTTGCTCAGAGGTCTCACAGCTAGTCGGTGACTGCTCTGATCTGAGTCATCAGGTCCATGGACCCAAAGTTAATTACAAGCTTCTCCCAGTAAAATTCTAGATTTTATTTTGTTAAGGAGTTGTTCTCATTTTTCACAAAGAAAAAAGAAAGCATGGTTGTAGAAGGTAATACTGAAAGCAGCAGAGAGAGAATCCAATGAGCCCTGAATCCTATAAAGGTTTAATTCTGCCAGGCCAAGTATACTTGGTTGTGGAAACACATGTCCAGTGAGGGATCCTGGCATAGTATACTTGATCATGTTGACCATTTATTGTGCCCACACACTGAGCCACATTTTGCCTGTCACCAACCCAGAGAGACAGTTATTATCCCCAATAAGTGGTACTATAGGATTACTTAGGATCCCTTTCTGTCTGGCTATAAATCCTGTTTGTAGTCTACATTATTTTATTGCCTGGAGGAAAGTCTTATGAGGCACAATATGGAAAGGAAATCTCTGTATGGACTGGTTCATTTTGTACCTTGAAAGCATGGCTTTCCACTTATGGTCCTATGGCTTCATGAAAGCTTGGCTTTGGGGAAGTCACTCAAAGCTCACAGCTCCTAAAACACCTTTTTAGAGGAAGAAGTTGAAATAAGCATCTGAATTTTTCATTAAGATGACCCTAGAAAAAGAATCATGGATTGCATTCAGGGGTTAATAAGAGTGACACCAATGATAATGGCTTCAAAAGATTAGATGTTTATGTGTATTTCATATAACAGGTGGACATGGAGGGGATGAATTGGGAGATTGGGACGAACGTATGTGCACTGCCATATATGAAACCGCTAATGGGAGCCTGCTGTGTAGGTTGTACCTGCTGTACAAGGAGGTCAGCTCAGTGCTCTGTGGTGACCTAGATGGATAGGGTTGGTGGATGGGTAGAAGGTCCAAGAGTGAGGGGATATGTATGACTGATTCATTTCATTGTAGAAATAAATACAAATTTGTAAAGCAACTGTGTGTGTGTGTGTGTGTGTGTGTGTGTGTGTGTGTGTGTGTGTGTGTGTGTGTGAATGCTCAGTTGTGTCCAACTCTTTTGCAACCCCATGGACTGTACTCCACCAGGCTCATCCATCCATGGGATTTCGTAGGTAAGAATACTGGAATGAGTTGCCATTTCCTTTTCCAGGGGATCTTCCCAACCCAGGGAGCAAACCCGAATCTCTTCCATCTCCTGCATTGGCAGGTGGATTCTTTACCACTGAGCCACCAGGGAAACCCAAAGCAACTATGCCCCAATTACAACAAACAAACAAAAACCAGTCCAGTGACAGACATGCTGTTGAGGATTTTGTGATGTTGGTGTCCCTAGGCTTCTCTCCCCTCTCAGCTCGTCTTTTGTGCTGACTTCCGTACTCTGGGGGTCTCAGAGACCTTGCTTTAGTCCTCTCAATCACATTACACATAGGAAAAACCAGAAGGGACTTCCCAGCTGAGTACCTGGCCTTCACAGTTTCTGTAAAGCACTCTCTAATGTTTTTGTAGCACACTCAGTTCAGTTCAGTCGCTCAGTCATGTCCAGCTCTTTGCGACCCCATGAATCGCAGATGGCCAGGCCTCCCTGTTCAATACCATCTCTTGGAGTTCACTCACACTCACGTCCATCGAGTCTGTGATGCCATCCAGCCATCTCATCCTCGGTCGTCCCCTTCTCCTCCTGCCCCCAATCCCTCCCAGCATCAGAGTCTTTTCCAATGAGTCAACTCTTCGCATGAGGTGGCCAAAGTACTGGAGTTTCAGCTTTAGCATCATTCCCTCCAAAGAAATCCCAGGGTTGATCTCCTTCAGAATGGACTGGTTGGATCTCCTTGCAGTCCAAGGGACTCTCAAGAGTCTTCTCCAACACCACAGTTCAAAAGCATCAATTCTTCGGTGCTCAGCCTTCTTCACAGTCCAACTCTCACATCCATACATGACCACAGGAAAAGCCATAGCCTTGACTAGATGGACCTTAGTCGGCAAATTAATGTCTCTGCTTTTGAATATGCTATCTAGGTTGGTCATAACTTTTCTTCCAAGAAGTAAGCATCTTTTAATTTCATAGCTGCAATCACCATCTGCAGTGATTTTGGAGACCCCAAAAATAAAGTCTGACATTGTTTCCACATTTAAATTGTTCATGGCAAGTCGCTTCAGTTGTGTCTGACTCTGTGTGACCCTATGGACTGTAGCCTGCCAAGCTCCTCTTGAGATTCTCCACAGAATACTAATGCCTTCCTCCAGGGGAATCTTCCCAACACAGGGATCAAACCTGAGTCTCTAAATTTTCCTGCACTGGCAGGTAGGTTCTTTACCACTAGCGTCACCTGGAAAGCCCTTTAAATTGTTTCCCGTAGTGTTACCGAGCCTAAGCTTGTATTGCTTGCCTCACAACAGGCCAAAAATTGACGGATGAGTTGTTGTGGCAAGGAATAACGACTTTATTTAGAAAGCCAGCAAACTGAGAAGATGGTGGGCTTGTGCCTCAAGAAACCATCTTGCCTGAGTTAGAATCCAGGCTCCTTTTCTACTAAGTGAAAGTGAAACTGAAGTCGCTCAGTCGTATCCGACTCTTTGCGACCCCATGGACTGTAGCCTGCCAGGCTCCTCTGTCCATGGGATTTTCCAGGCAATAGTACTGGAGTGGATTGCCATTTCCTTCTCCAGGGGATCTTCCCAACCCAGGGATTGAACCCGGGTCTCCCGCATTGTAGACAGACGCTTTACCATCTGAGCCAAAAGGGAAGGGAATAAAATCAAACACTTCCTGTTCCCATCAGCCTCTGGAGAGCATGTGTTAATTTCTCCCTTCCCGTGGTCATTCACAGGTAGGCCTGGTCAGGATGTTTCCCATGAACTAAACAAAGGTGTTTTAGCTTAATGCTCATGACCTAGGAAGCAAGGTTACCAGAGATAGGCCACTATGTATAATTTAAGCTATAGGCAACATCCCTATAGTGATTAACTCGTAACAGAATACAGAAGGTTCTTCCCTATTGCAATAGCACACAAGCGACTTAAGATCTCTCCACACCTTTTGCATGACTTTTCTTGCCCATCTCAACTGTAAGATGTACCACTGTGCTACAGGAAAAGAACACCGAGCTGCCCGGAAAAGCAAGAGAACACGCTGAAGGATTCCAGACACCTTTTGGCGATTATCTTTTTCAGCTTTTAAAAGATCATCACTATCTTCCTAAAAAAAAAAAAAGAAAAAAAGAAAAAAAAATTAGTAGGCACGAAAACAGAAACTTAAAATGTTACAGTAAAAATAAAGATAGTGCTTCTCAAACTAGATTATTCCTGGAGATTCACAAAGAAAGTTTTGAGGCATGGCCTCAGAGATTAACTACAGCTATTTCCATGGTCAAGGAAACACTTGTCTCACCTCAGTGGAAAAGGCTATAATAGTTAAAGCCCACCATCCCTGACTTCACTGGGGGAACATTACAGAGATCGCTCCTTTCAAAAAGAGTGCCTCTTCCCTTCCTCTGCCTAGAAAAACCCAATCATATTTCAGTGTCACCTCTTCTGTGAAACTCTCCCACTCTGTGGTGTTACGGCAATTTGCTCAGATTTCCATTGTAGCTGTTACTAATTTATTCTTGCTAATTTGTGTATGTGTTTCCCACACTGTTGAGACTGGTCAAGAGCAAAGGCCTTGTCATCTACTGCACAAAATCCAACGTGTGGTGGGATCCAATAAATGTTTGTTGATTCAACACGATTCAAGTCAGTTGCTACAGATTACTTTTCCAGAAATGAGATAACGCCAATATTATGAGCATTTGCTTCCCTAACATCTTCCTACCACTGCCACTTCTTAAGAATACTCAGTTACTGGGTGGGGGGCATCTGCCCCTTTTTTACATAGCTAAATGATTCAGGGAGAGCTGTTCCTATGTCCCCAGCTGCCAGGGAAGCCCCTAATCAATTGCCAAGCAGCACTGCACATTTAGCCCTAGCCAAGGTGTGTGATTCCAGGACTGGCCAGTGACCTTGATGGGTCTCACAAGAGTAACTCTCAGTACTCCTGTTTGGATGCTGGGAGAGAAATACTTTTACTGCTTTTCTCTCTCCCGTTCCCACTCCCTTTGGGCATGGACAAGGCATCCTGAGAAGCTGCTGGTAGCCATCCGGCTCCCACAAAGGGAGCCAGCCTTAAACTGAAGCTGACAATTTAGAAAACAAACTAGGGAGAAAGCGCCCAAGTCTTTGAAAACATAACTGGGCTTCTCAATTATGCCAGCCAATACTTACCAAGTTTTCTGTTACTTTCAACCCCAGGGGTTCTAATTGGTACAGAGTGACATTTAAGAGAAATCCTACCATTTCAGCTTATTTTAATAAAAAATAATAAAATGAAGTACTACTAAGGATTGCTAGTACTCAAACAAGTATCAGCACAGCATATCCAGAAATATATTAAATGGTATTCCTAATCCCTAAATGAATATACTAAAGACTCCGACATGAGAGGAAAAAGGAATTACCGAGAAATACCATGGACTACTTATTCTTTCCATGTGCAATATATCACATGTGAAATATCAACAAATAAAATATTTTAACATATTGAAACATAACTTGAAACATAACAAATAAGAGTACAACAAATAACTGAAAAAAAAAGACAGAAGACAGATTTAATAGATAAAGATAGAAGCTGCCAATTCTGAAACAGTAAGAACAATACCAGAATCGATTAAAAATGTTAATCAAATATTAAAACAATTTAAATGTAAACAGTTCACATTAACACTATAAACCTTAAAACCAGCTAATTGTAATGTTACTATTTTCAAAAAGAGCAGAGGAACAGGTCCCGAGAGGAATACAGTAATTACGATTTATAAGACAGAACTAGCAACTGAAAAGTCCAGAAGGAAACAATGATCTTTCCAATCAAAGAAAATCAAACCAAGTCTTTCAAAAGAGGCAAAGACAATGAGATGAATGGCTTCTAAACTCTGACATTCATTATTTTTCTATGGTAAACAAATGTTATATTTAAAATAATATCTGGATACAGAGAAATATCTATTAATTTTGTTTTATTATCAAAGTAATTTTAACATTTACAGAATGTTTACTATGTGTCCTAGACACTAAGGTAAAAGCTTTTTCAGGATGTCTCATGTAATACTCAGAACAACCTCTAATAAGAGGTACTATCACCTTCTTCATTTTACAGATAAGGAAACTTAAACATCAGTTGCGTACAATGATCAAGAAAACTATCCAGTCAATAAACAGCAAAGCTGGAATCCAGAAGTGGGCTTCAGAGCTTGCATTTTTAACTTGATGATTATTATCAGGTTGATTATTTTTAAAAGTGGACAAAATAAATGTTAAATTAAAAGATTAAGCTTACTTCACTAAGAACAGCTGGCTGAGGACAATATAACGGAGGAGCTGGAAGATACAAGCCGACGGGCACTAAGCCCCACAGTCTCTTACTGAAGTCCTTGGCAGAGTTGATCAGAAGCTGAAAAGTCTCTGAAAGAATATCCGCATCAGCCATAACTGCTGCTTTCAGTATTTCCTGCACAGAAGCAAACAGCAGATCCGCATCTTCTTCTTCAATGGGATCTGCCAAATACAGAATTAGGTAAAGCAGTTACGATTTATACTTTTCCTTCTATTTTGTACTTTAAAATTTGGTATCTGAAAAAGTTGACTGCCAAAAATAAACATATTGGTTGAAATGCAAAACACTCAAACTTCTGGACAGAAATTTTAAGATTTTGTTACTTTTAAGATTATAGGTATGTACCACAGCTTTCTTATCCATTCATCCGCTGATGGACATCTAGGTTGTTTCCATGTCCTGGCTATTATAAATAGTGCTGCGATGAACATTGGGGTACATGTGTCTCTTTCTATTCTGGTTTCCTTGGTGTGTATGCCCAGCAGTGGGATTGCTGGGTCATAAGGCAGTTCTATTTGCAATTTCTTAAGGAATCTCCACACCGTTCTTCATAGTGGCTGTACTAGTTTGCATTCCCACCAACAGTGTAAGAGAGTTCCCTTTTCTCCACACCCTCTCCAGCATTTATTGCTTGCAGACTTTTGGATCACAGCCATTCTGACTGGTGTGAAGTGGTATCTCATTGTGGTCTTGATTTGCATTTCTCTGATACTGAGTGATGTTGAGCATCTTTTCATGTGTTTGTTAGCCATCCGTATGTCTTCTTTGGAGAAATGTCTATTTAGTTCTTTGGCCCATTTTTTGATTGGGTCATTTATTTTTCTGGAATTGAGCTATATAAGTTGCTTGTATATTTTTGAGATTAGTTGTTTGTCAGTTGCTTCATTTGCTATTATTTTCTCCCATTCAGAGGGCTGTCTTTTCAGCCATGAAAAAGAATACATTTGAATCAGTTCTAGTAAGATGGATGAAACTGGAACCGATTATACAGAGTGAAGTAAGCCAGAAAGAAAAACACCAATATAGTATACTAATACATATATATGGAATTTAGAAAGATGGTAATGANTGGTCATAACTTTTCTTCCAAGGAGTGAGTGTCTTTTAATTTCATGGCTGCAGTCACCATCTGCAGTGATTTTGGAGCCCAAAAAAATAAAGTCTGATACTGTTTCCACTGTTTCCTCATCTATTTCCCATGAAGTGATGGGACCGGATGCCATGATCTTCGTTTTCTGAATGTTGAGCTTTAAGCCAACTTTTTTCCTCTCCTCTTCACTTTCATCAAGAGGCTTTTTAGCTCCTCTTCACTTTCTGCCATAAGGGTGGTGTCATCTGCATATCTGAGGTTATTGATATTTCTCCCTGCAATCTTGATTCCAGTTTGTGTTTCTTCCAGTCCAGCGTTTCTCATGATGTACTCTGCATATAAGCTAAATAAGCAGGCTGACAATATACAACCTTGACTTACTCCTTTTCCTATTTGGAACCAGTCTGTTGTTCCATGTCCAGTTCTAATTGTTGATTCCTGACCTGCATACAGATTTCTCAAGAGGCAGATTAGGTGGTCTGGTATTCCCATCTCTTTCAGAATTTTCCACAGTTTATTGTGACCTACACAGTCAAAGGCTTTGGCATAGTCAATAAAGCAGAAATAGATGTTTTTCTGGAACTGTCTTGCTTTTTCTGCAATCCAGCAGATGTTGGCAATTTGGCCTCTGGTTCCTCTGCCTTTATAAATCCAGTTTGAACATTTGGAATTCATGATTCAGGTACTTTTGAAGCCTGGCTTGGAGAATTTTGAGCATTACTTTGCTAGCATGTGAGATGAATGCGATTGTGAGGTAGTTTGAACATTCTTTGGTATTGCCCTTCTTTGGGATTGTAGCACCTTGGACATCCTTTTTTATAAAGAAATCTGAAATAAAGAGGTATAGTTTTTAGTGGGGTACATTGCTGCAAGTGAAGAAGAGCTTGATGGATATTGGTTCGGCAACTGGTAACCTCTACCATAAGGCATGTGGCGATTATAAAGATGTGTCCAAAAAAGTAACCAAAATTTGGGAAATCTGGTTTAATTACTATGTATAAGATACTTGAAAATTCATGGTAAAGTGCATTATATATAGCTAATATTAATTATTGTGTCAAATGCTTAAAGATTGGATGTTTTTGAGAATAGATTCACCAATTAACTAATAATGTACCAATTTTCTTTCCATATATCTATTTCTAAGTTAGAATGCAATAGTCTGGAATTGCTTAAAATAGGGGAAGCAACTTATAGGGACATCAACAAAGGGGAGATTTTTTAATTCTCCCATCTGCAATCAATATTTATTGAAACTATTTTCATTGCCAGGGCACTGGGATGGACACAGCAGGGGCCACTGGTAACAAGACAGAGACCTTACCTTTAAACACCACCGGGTTTAGTCACTTCATTCGCGGTTCTTGTCTTAACACCGTGAAACTATTCACTGGACCTAGCCAGTATTTCTGAATGAAAAAATGTATTTCATTTATGATGTAAAACCAGGGAATTGGATACATTATTTAGTCAATAAATCATAAGTGTCTAACATATTCAGAGAGGGATGTGGGCCTACAATGTGTTTATTTAAACAGGATGTCTGCCATTTTCATTCCCACTTTTAAAAGCTGATCATTGAGGTCTGTGTAACAGACCTAGTGGTCTATGATACAGAAATTAGAGGCTGCAAAGAACAGCTGAGGGAAAACCTGGAAAATTAAGCTCGACAGTGATTGTGACAGAGGACCAAACAGGGAAGTCCAGGAGCCCACCTCTGAAATGTGGCAATGATTTAAGTGTGTGAAGAAAATTCTGAGAAGAGTAAAACACTTCAAATTATATGCATTAATCATAAGAAACTGTCTTGTTCAGTAAGCAAACTGGAGAAAAGTGGCTCAGACAATACCCTCCATCCACAGTGACAGCATCTGTTTTAACCGTTTCATTCAGCCTTTAAGGCTTCTTTAAGACAGCCCAGGGACACATATTTGATTCAAGGCACTGTGTTTTTTATGTGCCAACACTTGCTTGTCAGCATGTATATTGTCATTCTCAGAACAAAGGTCAGATGATGTCACTTGATACTTTTTTCATGATAATTTATTGGTTTCTAAAATCATTTGAATCGTCAAAGTAATACATACCCTTTGTATTATAAAATATAAAGTTAACCAGGGCAGAAAAAACTCGTGCTATATTATTTTTATCATCCAACAGAAATGCCTTCAACATATGATGTAAATCTTTGCAGTATTTTTCCATTTGAAGTTTTTAATGTTCTTTTTCTAGTTTCTATGTAGTTGGCATCTTGTATGTTCAGTGTTCAGTGTATTCATCTCTTTCTCTTGTTTTCTTTATGAGAGTTTAGCTTTCCACTTTAAATCAGCAAGCAGTAGATGTCTCAACAACTTGTTTATTAAATTATATCAGTTTATTTCTTTGAGTAACTGGTATATGTCAAGTACCCTGCAAGGTCCTGCAGATGAAGAGTCAAGTCATAAGCTCAGCCCTCTCTGAATTTTAAAAACTCCTTTATTCAAAGATGTTTAGTTAAGTTCCTGTTATGTTCCCATATAGTGCTAGACACCACAAATCCAGTGGTCAATGCAGTCTATCAGGGCAAACTCACGAGTGATCCAGTGCCTCAGTTGTGTAATAGACATCAGGACATCAGAAGCTGCATATAGGTTTCTAGGGAAGCAGGAAAAAGGGGCTACTAAATTAAACTTAGAGATTTTGGGTAAAATGATTTAGGGACAGGTGATGCTTGGGGTGAGTTTCAAAGGAGTTGTTAGGTAAAAAGTAGGAAAGTCTGTAAGCAATAAATGCTGGAGAGGGTGTGGAGAAAAGGGAATCCTCTTACACTGTTGGTGGGAATGCAAACTAGTACAGCCACTATGGAGAACAGTGTGGAGATTCCTTAAGAAATTGCAAATAGAACTGCCTTATGACCCAGCAATCCCACTGCTGGGCATACACACCGAGGAAACCAGAATAGAAAGAGACACATGTACCCCAATGTTCATCACAGCACTGTTTATAATAGCCAGGACATGGAAACAACCTAGATGTCCATCAGCAGATGAATGGATAAGAAATCTGTGGTACATATACACAATGGAGTATTACTCAGCCATTAAAAAGAATACATTTGAATCAGTTCTAATAAGATGGATGAAACTGGAACCGATTATACAGAGTGAAGTAAGCCAGGAAGAAAAACACCAATACAGTATACTGACACATATATGTGGGATTTAGAAAGATAGTAATGAGAACCCTGTATGCAAAAGAGACACAGATGTGTAGAGTGGACTTTTGGACTCTGAGGGAGAGGGAGAGGGAGAGGGTGGGATGATTTGGGAGAATAGCATTGAAATA
>SJYX01019156.1:354710-394120 GCA_006410675.1 Oreotragus oreotragus | reverse complement strand
TTTGGGAGTTCATGTACACCTGTGACGGATTCATGTCAATGTATGCCAAAACCAATACAGTACTGTAAAGTAAAATAAAGTAAAAAAATAAAATAAAATAAGAAATAAAAAAAAAGAAAGTTAAAAAAAAAAAAAGGTAGGAAAGGATATTCTAGGCAAAGGGAAGTCCATGGCACAGAAAGGGAATAAAAATCAAGCATCATCAGAATGGTGAGAGCTTTCTGCATCCATCCAATCTAATGCCCTCTCCTCCCAGATGGGAACAGAGATGCAGAGAGGTTAATGTACTGAAATTCACATAACGAGCAAAAGCCCGAATGGGAACTGGAGCCATGCCTCTAAGCTTTACCCTATCAGAGTGTGTGCTGTTGCCAGAGATAAAAGCTAAATTGAGCCTTCCTGCTCCATTTCATATGCAACACTAAATGAGAGGAATGGTCAAGAACACGTCTAAATAATACAACTGTTTCGAGACCCTTTGACTCACCTGTGTTAATTAGACTGAGGCCTGACCTAAGAGTCTATCACTTTGAACTGAAAACTGACTCTATTATTTTGACCAATAAAAGAAATTTTCTTCAAACAGTGTTTTTCTTAAATTCACATAGCAGAATATATATCTCAATGAAATCAAGATAAATAGCTGGTATAGTCCAATATTAAATACACCAAAACTTCAACTGGGCAGAACCCCGCAGCCCTCCATTATAATTTAATCTTGCTTTTCCTTTCAGAGAGGAAATTGAGGCGTGTTATCAGACAACAAGCTGCTAACATGCTCGACTCTGTTCCGAACCCTGTGATGGGCTCCCCACTGTGTTAAGAACTCTCTGTTACTTTTAGTAAGAAGAATACCTTTTGGGAGCATAGAGTTGAAGTGAATCACTCATGATTTATTTCAGAAAGTCACTTCTAAGGTCAGCACACAGTGAGCCCAGACGTCTGTTGTTTGGCAGAAAAACCAGGAAGAATATTTACAGCAGTGGCCCTCATGCATGGAAGATACCTTTACAGGTAGATATACTCTGCTTTGCTGACCCGAAGGGAAGGGGAACCTAGGTCTCCTGCATTTCAGGCAGATTCTTTACTGTCTGAGCCCCCGGTAAGCCCACTCATTTAACTATAAATAGCCCAACCCAGGGATCAAACCCAGGTCTCCCAATGCTGCAGGTAGATTCTTGACCAACTGAGCCAGCAGGAAATCCCAAGAATACTGGAGTGGGTAGTTTATCCCTTCTCCAGCGGATCTGCCCGACCCAGGAATCTAACCGGGGTCTCCTGCATTGCAGGAGATTCTTTACCAGCCCAGCTACCAGAGAAGCTCTATAAAAATAGTCAAACAATCTGAATCCTATTCCTTAGGAATTCTGAAGCGTCCATTTTCTAAATGTGTAAAATATACTTTCACATTGGTAGTATTAGTGAGCCCTTGGTGGCTCAGATGGTAAAGAATCTGCCTGTAATGCAGGGTTTGATCCCTGGGGAAGATCCCCTGGAGGTGGGCATGGCTACCCACTCCAGTACTCTTGCCTAGAGAATCCCCATGGACAGAGGAGCCTGGCAGGCTACAGTTCATGGGGTCAGCACAAAGAGTTTGACAGGACTGAGTGACTAACACTTTCACTTTCATTGGTTATATTCTTTAGTGCTTAAAGTACACGCTTGTATTTTAAATCCTACCTAAGCAGAGATCGGGCTTCCCTGGTGGCTCAGAGGTTAAGGCGTCTGCCCCCAATGCAGGAGACCCAGATTCGATCCCTGGGTCAGGAAGATCCCCTGGAGAAGGAAATGGTAACCCACTCCAGTATTCTTGCCCAGAGAATTCCATGGACGGAGAAG
Organism: Oreotragus oreotragus; assembly: GCA_006410675.1. NCBI lineage: Eukaryota > Metazoa > Chordata > Mammalia > Artiodactyla > Bovidae > Oreotragus > Oreotragus oreotragus. Next base: position 392,281 of record SJYX01019156.1, on the reverse strand, counting down.
CCTGGTAGGCTACAGTCCACAGGGTCGCAAAGAGTCGGACACAACTGAGCGGCTTCACTTCACTTCTTCAAGCAGAGGTCACTTTCAGATTTCTGGGATGATATTTGGAATGTTAAATTGCAGTCATTCTGATCTTGGGTGGCCTTGACCTGCAATGGCTTGGGATGGGGCCCGTATTCCTAGCCAGAGACTGAGGCCGGGTCAAGGCGATGAAAACACCAGATCCTAACCACTAGACCAGTGGTCAGTGACAAGGGCCCTGGCCCTACAGCTTTGCAGAAAAGAATTTCTACAAAGATGGAAAGTAATGAAACAAAGTATTTATTAAGAGGGAAAAAGAGTACAGTATGTGTGGATAGATACATGGGTGCACGGAGTGAGAGAGTTGCTGAGTTGCACCCTTGTGGCAGTTTAGATTACTTTTATGGGGTGTTTCTTCTGGTTTCCTTTGACCAGTCATTTTGATTTACGTGATTCACAGTTCATATTTTGTATGTCTCAGAATCCTTACATGTGTGCACACGCATCTCTTAGCCAAGAAGAATTTTACTGAAAAGGTGTCTAGGTAGGGAACATCCCTTGACAAAACTCTCCTTTGGACTCCAAGGAACCTTTTCTGTGCATGTGTGTCATCGGGGAGGGCTCCTGAATTCAAGAAAAGAAATGTAGTCTGGGTAGGGCTCACTCACCTCCCTTAATTGTCCTGCTATTCTCATCTTGGAGTTCCGGTCCATAAGGAATGAATCTCCAATCAGTTTACCTTGTGGTGGGAGTTGGGGACATCTGCCTCCTGCCTCAATTCATGGAAAGATTTATCATCAATTTCAATGGAGAATCTGAATCCTGAATGAGAGTTTTCTTTTTTCACTGAAGCCCTTCATTGATGGTGATTGGAAGGATTTCTCTTTTATACAGTGACCTAAAGTCACTCAGTTGTGTCCGACTCTTTGTGACCCCATAGACTAGCCTACCAGGCTCCTCTGTCCATGGGATTTTCCAGTTAATAGTACTGGAGTGGATTGCCATTTAGCTGGGTCACTTTTCGTCCTAGTCAAGTTTTGATAGATTGAAGATACGATTTGTTCTAGGTTTTAGTTTCCTAGTTTTTCTGAAACTGGAGTTTTGGAGATCTCATTTTCTAAGGTTTTTAAAAGCAATACCCTATAATTAAAAGAGCTCAAATAAATACTGACAGAACAGACATTTTTATTAAGCATTGTGTCCCTAGTAAGGCAGTGGCCTCAAAAATAAATTTAGGATTTGCCTTGTTATGGAACAAATAAGTCATAGATCAGTTTCAAGTATAGACAAGTTTATTTCAATGTAAATAAGTTAATACCATTAGACTTTATCAGGTGTTTGGTATGTGCTGAGTGCTGGGGGAAGGGAGGGGTATAGAGTCAGGCTCTGCCCAGGTGGTCTGTATATGCAGCATCTAGGAGTGAGTCCACACAGGCTGTTCCATGAGGTGGTATGAATATCCCAAAGGAGGGAAAGTGAGAAGAGGTAACAGGGTTTAGAAGAACTTCATGACAGACGCAGAACTGGCTACAGACTTGAGGAGGCACTTTGATAAGGTTGTCCAAAATGTGTGTGTTTGTGCTTAGTCACTCAGTCATGTCTGACTCTTTCCCACCCCATGGATTATAGCCCGTCGGGCTTCTCTGTTCATGGAATTTTCCAGGCAAGAATACTGGAGTGAGTAGCCATTTCCTCTTCCAGGGGATCTTCCTGACCCAGGAATCAAACCTGCATCTCCTGCATTGCAGGCTGATTTTTTTTTTTTTACTACTGAACCACCTTGGAAGCCCAATCTCTACCAACTTTTTTATAAATACGAACTATTGAATTTGGAGATTTTTATCTGAATAAGAAGGTATCATGAAAACTTTAAAATGCAGAGGCATTTGAAGGAAACGATATACACAATTAAAGAATCTTTGCTTTGCATGTGAAGTCACGGTAGGATACCATTTATACTTCATATCGTAAGCTGCAAGTATATTATGCCCCCACAAGGCTTTGTTTAGGTTTGATAAGGGAATACCAGGGGTGGGTTAATTGCCTCTATAACTGTGTAAACTTCTTTTATATTTGAAAATACTTCAAATGAAATAGGAAAGCTGCAGACTGATTACATTATGTGTAAAATGTTTATATTTGCATGAGTTATATGAAAGACTATTTTAACTTTCAAAACGTCTATTTATTCAGATTTCAGGATAGAGTTCATTTATAAAGAATGAAGAGACCCCTTAACTTCTAAATTACCTGATAATGCTAAAAAAATAAGACTTCCAGATGCTGAATTTTCAAGTTTTCCCACTTCTTATGTGATTATTCTAAAATTAAGAGCCAGATGTTTTTTAATGCATTAACTATAAGTGTTGGATGGTTGATTTTTCTAAACTTTTACATAAATACTTTCAGAGAGTAGATTCTTAGGTAGTTAAGAATGACTTACTTCAAGTGACTTAGTTATATGACTGAAAATGTAAGTTAAAAAGCAAATACATGCTTCATAATTACTGAGTAAAGGAGATTTTAATTTCAGCTAAAATCCCAAATGAACTTTTTAGCTAATCCAATATAACTTGGTATCACATGTCAGTATTAGCATTATTAATTAAGATCAATAAAGACTTTGTTTTAAAAAAATAAGATTTAGTGGTTGTATCAAGGAAACTGTAGCAACAAATTCCATGGACGGAGAAGCCTGGTAGGCTACAGTCCACAGGGTCGCAAAGAGTCGGACACAACTGAGCGGCTTCACTTCACTTCTTCAAGCAGAGGTCACTTTCAGATTTCTGGGATGATATTTGGAATGTTAAATTGCAGTCATTCTGATCTTGGGTGGCCTTGACCTGCAATGGCTTGGGATGGGGCCCGTATTCCTAGCCAGAGACTGAGGCCGGGTCAAGGCGATGAAAACACCAGATCCTAACCACTAGACCAGTGGTCAGTGACAAGGGCCCTGGCCCTACAGCTTTGCAGAAAAGAATTTCTACAAAGATGGAAAGTAATGAAACAAAGTATTTATTAAGAGGGAAAAAGAGTACAGTATGTGTGGATAGATACATGGGTGCACGGAGTGAGAGAGTTGCTGAGTTGCACCCTTGTGGCAGTTTAGATTACTTTTATGGGGTGTTTCTTCTGGTTTCCTTTGACCAGTCATTTTGATTTACGTGATTCACAGTTCATATTTTGTATGTCTCAGAATCCTTACATGTGTGCACACGCATCTCTTAGCCAAGAAGAATTTTACTGAAAAGGTGTCTAGGTAGGGAACATCCCTTGACAAAACTCTCCTTTGGACTCCAAGGAACCTTTTCTGTGCATGTGTGTCATCGGGGAGGGCTCCTGAATTCAAGAAAAGAAATGTAGTCTGGGTAGGGCTCACTCACCTCCCTTAATTGTCCTGCTATTCTCATCTTGGAGTTCCGGTCCATAAGGAATGAATCTCCAATCAGTTTACCTTGTGGTGGGAGTTGGGGACATCTGCCTCCTGCCTCAATTCATGGAAAGATTTATCATCAATTTCAATGGAGAATCTGAATCCTGAATGAGAGTTTTCTTTTTTCACTGAAGCCCTTCATTGATGGTGATTGGAAGGATTTCTCTTTTATACAGTGACCTAAAGTCACTCAGTTGTGTCCGACTCTTTGTGACCCCATAGACTAGCCTACCAGGCTCCTCTGTCCATGGGATTTTCCAGAGGGGAGGGCTCCTGAATTCAAGAAAAGAAATGTAGTCTGGGTAGGGCTCACTCACCTCCCTTAATTGTCCTGCTATTCTCATCTTGGAGTTCCGGTCCATAAGGAATGAATCTCCAATCAGTTTACCTTGTGGTGGGAGTTGGGGACATCTGCCTCCTGCCTCAATTCATGGAAAGATTTATCATCAATTTCAATGGAGAATCTGAATCCTGAATGAGAGTTTTCTTTTTTCACTGAAGCCCTTCATTGATGGTGATTGGAAGGATTTCTCTTTTATACAGTGACCTAAAGTCACTCAGTTGTGTCCGACTCTTTGTGACCCCATAGACTAGCCTACCAGGCTCCTCTGTCCATGGGATTTTCCAGTTAATAGTACTGGAGTGGATTGCCATTTAGCTGGGTCACTTTTCGTCCTAGTCAAGTTTTGATAGATTGAAGATACGATTTGTTCTAGGTTTTAGTTTCCTAGTTTTTCTGAAACTGGAGTTTTGGAGATCTCATTTTCTAAGGTTTTTAAAAGCAATACCCTATAATTAAAAGAGCTCAAATAAATACTGACAGAACAGACATTTTTATTAAGCATTGTGTCCCTAGTAAGGCAGTGGCCTCAAAAATAAATTTAGGATTTGCCTTGTTATGGAACAAATAAGTCATAGATCAGTTTCAAGTATAGACAAGTTTATTTCAATGTAAATAAGTTAATACCATTAGACTTTATCAGGTGTTTGGTATGTGCTGAGTGCTGGGGGAAGGGAGGGGTATAGAGTCAGGCTCTGCCCAGGTGGTCTGTATATGCAGCATCTAGGAGTGAGTCCACACAGGCTGTTCCATGAGGTGGTATGAATATCCCAAAGGAGGGAAAGTGAGAAGAGGTAACAGGGTTTAGAAGAACTTCATGACAGACGCAGAACTGGCTACAGACTTGAGGAGGCACTTTGATAAGGTTGTCCAAAATGTGTGTGTTTGTGCTTAGTCACTCAGTCATGTCTGACTCTTTCCCACCCCATGGATTATAGCCCGTCGGGCTTCTCTGTTCATGGAATTTTCCAGGCAAGAATACTGGAGTGAGTAGCCATTTCCTCTTCCAGGGGATCTTCCTGACCCAGGAATCAAACCTGCATCTCCTGCATTGCAGGCTGATTTTTTTTTTTTTACTACTGAACCACCTTGGAAGCCCAATCTCTACCAACTTTTTTATAAATACGAACTATTGAATTTGGAGATTTTTATCTGAATAAGAAGGTATCATGAAAACTTTAAAATGCAGAGGCATTTGAAGGAAACGATATACACAATTAAAGAATCTTTGCTTTGCATGTGAAGTCACGGTAGGATACCATTTATACTTCATATCGTAAGCTGCAAGTATATTATGCCCCCACAAGGCTTTGTTTAGGTTTGATAAGGGAATACCAGGGGTGGGTTAATTGCCTCTATAACTGTGTAAACTTCTTTTATATTTGAAAATACTTCAAATGAAATAGGAAAGCTGCAGACTGATTACATTATGTGTAAAATGTTTATATTTGCATGAGTTATATGAAAGACTATTTTAACTTTCAAAACGTCTATTTATTCAGATTTCAGGATAGAGTTCATTTATAAAGAATGAAGAGACCCCTTAACTTCTAAATTACCTGATAATGCTAAAAAAATAAGACTTCCAGATGCTGAATTTTCAAGTTTTCCCACTTCTTATGTGATTATTCTAAAATTAAGAGCCAGATGTTTTTTAATGCATTAACTATAAGTGTTGGATGGTTGATTTTTCTAAACTTTTACATAAATACTTTCAGAGAGTAGATTCTTAGGTAGTTAAGAATGACTTACTTCAAGTGACTTAGTTATATGACTGAAAATGTAAGTTAAAAAGCAAATACATGCTTCATAATTACTGAGTAAAGGAGATTTTAATTTCAGCTAAAATCCCAAATGAACTTTTTAGCTAATCCAATATAACTTGGTATCACATGTCAGTATTAGCATTATTAATTAAGATCAATAAAGACTTTGTTTTAAAAAAATAAGATTTAGTGGTTGTATCAAGGAAACTGTAGCAACATCAGGAGAAGGCATCCTGTGTGAGAAAAAATGAATTGCATTCATTGTGAACAAAAAACACACCTGCAAATATTTGTCCCTTTCTGTAAATTTCATGTTGAATCTCAGGAGAATTCAATAGAGTGGTAAATGTAATTTGTCATTCTTTACAATTATGGTCTAAATAAATGAAGTCTAAAGGGAGTTTGCCTATTTGGTTTTCAAATTTGCATCACTTAAAATCCAATCAGGCCAACTGTTCAGATTTTTATTAGATATGAAAGACATGAATGGGTTCAAGCCCGCAGTGTGTATTGAAAAAACATATCTGATTTTACAGCAAGCCTTTGCTAAGGGGTTCATTCAGTTTGTGGTTTAACACCGTCCCTGTAAAGATTGCTTACTGACTGCTTGAATTGCTACCATATTATACCCTTCGATTCTCAGTAACCGGTGTTTTATAGGCCAGCAGATTGCCTTTGATTTTTGAGAATTTGCAGTAACATATTGAGCTTAACAGATTTATGCAGGAATGTAAAATAAAAATAGTGTAGCAGGCGCTTGGGAGTTTAGAACACAGAGGAGATTAGGTTTACAGATGGCTAGTACAGATAATGGCAGTGAGTAATTTAGCCATGTAAGGTGATCTGTTGTTGACAGAATATATTAACATTTACCTGACATATACAGGTGTTTGGGTTGTGCATTGCCTGGGACTCAGAGCAAGTGGTGTCATGTGTAGGTCTAAAGTTTGAAATCTCTAAACATGCCTAGGTTTGGGGAGATATTCTGAAACCTTGCCAGAATACACTATATGATGTATTCAGCCCCTCTGCCTTTCAAATCATCATTCTTTGTATGCTACTATGTAAAAACAAACTATCAGAAACATTTTAAGGGATTCTGATTTAATTAATGTACTATTTTAGAAAGAGACACAAAACCATGGTTGCTACTGTAATTTCATGAACAATGTAAAGTCTCCTATTTTTGCAATAATATTGATAGTTCTTAGCTACATGTTAGAATCATTCATGGAGCTTATTTTTAAAAATACAGATGTTAGAACTCTATCCTCAGAAGCACTTAAATGGATGTAACATATAGCCAGGATTAACAATCACTGTCCAATAAATACATTTACTTTAATAGGTAATGGGCTTCCCAGGTGGTGCTAGTGGTAAAGTACTCGCTTGCCAATGCAGAAGGCCTTAGAGATGAAGGTTCGATCCCTGGGTTGGGAAGATCCTCTGGAGGAGGGCACGGCAACCGACTCCAGTATTCTTGCTTGGAGAATCCCATGGACAGAGGAGCCTGGTGGTCTACAGGCCATAGGGTACAAACAGTTGGACATGCCTGAAGCGACTTGGCACACGCTCAGAGGTAAAATCAGCACCCCAAAGCTTTCCAGGCTTCTGCCTCCAGGTGATCCTACACACAACTATCAGACAGTTTTCCAAAAACAGTCTTTAAATTAAACCTTGTACTTTCCCAGAAGCCCCAGGATCCTCAACCTCAGGATCCTGATGCCAAATTTACCTTTTTTTTAACTGTTTCCTGAGGTCCTACAGCCAAGGGACCACCTTTCCTGAACAATTTCATGTGCAGTTCTCAGCACGCCCCCAGTTAGGACTGCTCAGCTCCCAGGCCAGGCTGTTCTCATCTTTAGGCCTTTGTTCATAGCTCTGCCTGGTCTCTGGGATCCACTCTACTCATGTGGCATGCCATCCATCCAGTTACAAGTTCCTTCTCCAAGTCTGTGCACCAAGTTCTTGGCACCTTCCACCCAACTCTTCTATAAAAACATTTATTGTGTCTGTGGTCTCTTGCCTAGCTTAAATCTCTCATTTCTTATTTTCTTATATTGTTAGTTCACTGCTTCAGATATGCCACGTCTTGTATTTTTCCATTACCCACTATCTACCATCCATAACCTCTACAAGTCAAGCCAAGTCAAACCAAGCCAAACAAAGCAAAGCAGAATAAACAACCAACACCACCACCACCAGGAAAGACAGATAGTAGATGCTCAATAGATATCTGCTGAACAATTATGATCATTCAGTTCACTTCAGTTCATTTGCTTAGTCGTGTGCGACTCTTTGTGACACCGTGAATCGCTCCACGCCAGGCCTCCCTGTCCATCACCAACTCCTGGAGTTCACCCAAACTCATGTCCATCTAGTTGGTGATGCCATCCAGCCATTTCATCCTCTGTCATCCCCTTCTCCTCCTGCCCCCAATCCCTCCCAGCATCAGAGTCTTTTCCAATGAGTCAACTCTTTCCATGAGGTGGCCAAAGTACTGGAGTTTCAGCTTTAGCATCAGTCCTTCCAATGAACAACACCCAGGACTGATCTCCTTTAGAATGAACTGGTTGGATCTCCTTGCAGTCCAAGGGACTCTCAAGAATCTTCTCCAACACCACAGTTCAAAAGCATCAATTCTTTGGCGCTCAGCTTTCTTCACAGTCCAACTTTCACATCCATACATGACCACTGGAAAAACATAGCCTTGACTAGATGGACCTTTGTTGGCAAAGTAATTTCTCTGCTTTTTAATATGCTGTCTAGGTTGATCATAACTTCCCTTCTAAGGAGTAAGCGTCTTTTAATTTCGTGGCTGCAATCACCATTATGGTCATAAAGGAGTTAAAAATTAGTGGTGAGCATTGCACAACTTTATGAAAATACAAAAGACAAACAAACACTGAATTGAACCCTTTAGAGAAGCCAATTTTATATAAATTTTCAATAAAACCTCACTCTCAAACTGAGAGAAAACATTTTATGAAGGACATTTTTGTGTTGACTTTATTTTCCTGGCCAGAAACAAAAGATAATAAAGCACTCATACAGGAGCACAGCTGAACACTACTCTGGGAGTGTCTTGAGACTGGTAGGTTGTGTTACTTCTTATCATGTGATCCTTGAGAACTCGTCCAGTAAAGTATGGCCCAGCACCTGTTTTTCCAAATGAAACAGTATACATTATCTATGGGTGCTTTCTCATTGCAAAGGCAGAGTTGAGTAGTAGTAACAGAGACTATATGTTCCAGAAAGATTAAAGCATGTATTGTCCGGTTTTGTACAGAGATGGTATGCTGTCTCTGCTTTACAATTTGTGTTTAAAGCTGTGATGACTCATATCATTTGTATCCCTTACTCATGAAGAGCAGAAATCCTTGAAAAAGTCTTTCTGATGATAGTTAAGTTTTTGTGTGTGTGTGTGTGTGATGACCCAGGATGTAGCTCGGTGACATTCAAATTCTAAAAAAATGAAGATGCTCATTTACATCAGAGTTTCTGTTATAAGACAGCGTTTGGCTTTTGGACAGGTTGGGCCCTCCTGCTGACATTTCTTGCCCACTTATGTCCTTCCTGTCCTTCAAAGCCCTTCTCCAGTGCCACCCTCCTCATGAGCTTATCCGCATCCTTGACCAAAAGGAGACTCTCACTTTTCACTTACACTTGGTGAGATCTCCCCGAAACTACTTCCATCACTGCACCCTGATTGAAAGTAATTTGCATAATTTTCCCTCCAAGAATATGAACTGAACATTCTGCCTTTGCATAATTCCAGACGAGAGAGGCACAGAGATAAACATGACATGGTTTGTGCCTGTTGTTCCCAAGCCTGTTCTCAGGAAGCACCAGCCAGGTTTCTGTGACTCCTCTTGTACTGGGTTTTCAGCACTGTTTACTTCATTCTGTGTCAACAAGGAAAGCCCACACAGAGGATGCTGCCCAAACTTCACCTTTATACCAGTATTTGGTGGCTGTTCCACCTGCTTGCAGTATGACTTGGCATCAGATTCCTCATCTATAAATTAGAAAATAATAGAAATAAATTGTTTGGTTGTTGCGATGAACAGGTTGTTTGGCATGAATGGAATGGTCAAAGCATGGTGCCTAATATTGTTTCAACTTTTTGGGTACTAGTTCAATGCTTCTTCATTAATTTTTGATTCAGGTAGTTAAAATGAGGTCCAGTATCATATGTTTCATACCCCCTCTCATGCTTGCAGAATCTTATGAAAGTTGTAGAGTATGTACCAATTTATAATTGAACCAGAAAAGGGACATGACTTACCTCAGTCCCATGATTAAAAAGAGATGAATTCAGCTTTTGCACTCTGGACTACTGATCGCAAATCTAGTCTTCTCTCAATTCACTCCTGGACATCCTTCTCTTTCATTCCTATATGTCACAGATATAGCTGTCAGAGAAAGGTCTTCTTATTTGTAAAGCTATCGACCTCACCTAATCATAACAGAATTTCCTGCTACACAGATGATCTAATCTCATCAAAGAGCATAATTAAACTCAGTAAACTTTATCTTCATGTGTTATTTCACTGCACGGTTCAAGAGGCAATAGAAGTGGAGCAACAACAGAAAAAAAAAAAACAAAAAACCTTTGGGATCAAATCCGTTGTGCATACTTGTCTCATAAATTCTGAGTGTAGTGTCTGAGAGTAAAGGTCTGCAATGAGTATGCAGAGATGTGAAGAAAGCCAGGATTGAAACAATCTTCTTTTGATTTGAACCTGTGGGTTTACTCTATTTCCTATCTTTGTTATTTATGTAACAAAGAGTGAATGGTTTTATATATTTAACCTGAAATATACTGTTCATGTTTCAGAACTGGCATATCCACCTCAGAAGAAAAGGCCCTTCTCTTCAAATACAAATAAAAATGTTGTATTTTTTTTTTCTGTGAATGCTGCCTCAAACCTGTATTAGTCATAATTTCTTGGATAGCATTTCATTCCAATGTAGAAGTTGTCTTTAATCTTAGAGTCTCACTTTAAAGTACTCATTTTCATGTGTATATTAGAGAAGCTTCACTGTGGCAGGTTTTGCAAGGTAGGGACTGTGTGTTTAGATCTCATCAGCATGATACATACACCCCTTCCTGATTTTTCTTCTTTCCCTCTATTGCGATTCAAGATGTCTGTTTCCTGAATATAATCGCTTAAAACATAAACTTTAAAAAAACTTCCTTAAAAATAAAGTTTCATATGATAAACTTTAGTCCAAATAAAATCAAGAGCAACCAAGGAGAATTTTGTGCTTTGCTTTTGTAGTGTTCTAGGAAAGATCTTGGAGAAGGCAATGGCACCCCACTCCAGTACTCTTGCCTTGAAAAATCCCATGGACGGACAGAGGAGCCTAGTGGGCTGTAGTCCATGGGGTCGCTAAGAGTCGGACATGATTGAGTGACTTCCCTTTCACTTTTCACTTTCATGCATTGGAGAAGGAAATGGCAACCCACTCCAGTGTTCTTGCCTGGAGAATCCCAGGGACAGCAGAGCCTGGTAGGCTGCAGTCTATGGGGTCACACAGAGTCGGACACGACTGAAGCGACTTAGCAGCAGCAGCAGCAGGAAGGATCTATGGGCTTCCCTGGTGACTCAGTGGTAAAGAATCCTCCTGCCAATGCAGGAAGTATGGTTTGATCCCTGGGTCGGGAGGATCCCCTGGAGAAGAGCATGGCAACCCACTCCAGTATTCTTGTCTGAAACACCCATGGACAGAGGAGCCTGGTGGGCTGCAGTCCATGGGGTCCAAAAGAGTTGGACATGACTTAGCAACTAAAACAACAACAATCACAAACCTCATTTTAGGGCTTCCCTGACAGCTCAGTGGGTAAAGAATCCGCCTGCAATGCAGGAGTCACACAAGATGTGGGTTCGATTCGTGAGTAGGGAAGATCCCCTGATCTTCCTTGGTAGGATAATGGTAACCCACTCCAGTATTCTTGCCTGAAAAATCCTGTGAACAGAGGAGCCTAGTGGGCTATAATCCATAGGGTCGCAAAGAGTCAAACACGACTGAGCAACTACGCACGTAGGAAAGATCTGGAAAGAGAGGAAGGAGGTGACCTTTTATCTAGTCCAGCATTCTTTGTGATGACCATATCCTGATTCTACCAGTCAAATGGTAGAGAAGGCTGCAGTAATAGGAACAGTTGAAATGCACTTGATTCTGGCCCTTACTTGCTCAATCAGGGTTTAAACTCAAGGCAGTTTGCCTGCAGACATTTCTCTTGGTCCAGGGACCATCTCACAAGCTCGCATGCAAGGCCTCTCTCACAGAAATAGCCTTCCCTCTGCTAGGAATTACTGAGTCCACAAGCCATCCATCACCATCTCTTGCCAGACATCTGTGGGAGTGGAGGTCCTGAGATGATATCTGCACACCAGGCTTCTGCTGGGAAGTGAGAAAAGATACCCTCTCCTGTTTGAATCACATCTTAGCGAGACCCTTTCACCCCTTTGCCAAAATTAATAGGACATATGCAGTTCCTATTTACACTCGAAGTGCTACATAGCTTTGGGCTGGTGACTGCATATAAAACCCAGGCATACTAGTTTCAACATATGAAGCAAAGGAAGGCTCAGAGGCTGTGACAAGGGGCCAGTGAGAGACTGAGCAGGTGGCTCTCTATTCCCTCCATTCCTACTCATCCAGAGAAGTTGACTTTTATCTTTTTTATGCTCTGAGACTCCAGAAAGTGTGCTTGAAGTGTTACTTCTCTAATCAATTAGTTTGCGTTTATATTTCATGACTTGCATTTTAGTTTCACACAAAATGTTTTCCTTTTGCAGAATACTTACAAATTTGGGCTAAAAAGCAATCTTATGATACCTTGGGGCTTTATTTATGTTTAAAGACAATACTCTGTAATTATATATTGAAAATGATGGAAAAATGGACTTGGAGGAGAGAGAATTACTTTCATGCGATCTTTAAGAGCCATACCTTATACAATACAAAGTACTTCTTTATTTGAAGGTTGGCAAAAGGGACAGGAAAGGCTATTTTGCAATTATTTTTAACTTCTGGGAATTTATTAATGAACATAAAATTCATTAGGAGTATAGTTTTTAAAAATAGGGAAGCATTTGTCAACCTTCACACCTATCTTGGAAGTCTCAAGTTGTCTCATTTCATTGCATAGCTCAGAATGCTCCCTGACCACTCGAATGGCTGGAAGGGCAAACAGATGAAGATAGATATTACAGAGACAGAATGAGTAATGCATTGCCTTATCCAGGGAATCTGCAGAATCTTGATTAGTTTTAATTTACCAGGAGTGCATGTGTTTACAGCTATTTTGGGTAGTCATACTTGGAAGGAAATGACAAATCAGGTAGATTTTGTGAAAGATGCTGAGTTTGGAAATACACAACCAGAAAATTCCAGAGATTGGAAGATTAGGAATGACATAGATACATTATTATAAATAAAATAGATAAGTAATAAGGACCTACTGGATAGCACAGGGAACTCTACTCAATACTTTGTAATTGCCTATATGGGAAAATAATTTGTAAAACAGTGGATATATGTATATGTAGAACAGATTCACTTGCTATACTCCTGCAACTAACACAATATTGTAAACCAACTATACTCCAATAAAAATTAGAAGAAAATTCCACATAGAAAAGTGGGAGAATCTCATCCAGACCCTCATCACAAATATGAATCCCCTTTCAACATCTCGAGCTCCTCTTCCCACCCTTCTGGTGATAGAGAGCCCCTGAAAGGCAGGCAGTACACTGTCATAGGAAATGCTTATTGGGATTTGGTGATTCCAAGGGCAGATGTGAGTTTCAGCTTTTCTGCTGGAAGACCTTGAGGAAGTTGTTTAGCCTCTCTAAGTCCTGATATCTTCCAAGGAATCTTCCAACTCTGGGGTTGAACTCATGTTTCCTTCATCTCCTGCATTGCAGGAGAATTGTGGGAGAAAATGGCCACTCACTCCAGTATTTCTTGCCTGAAAAAAAAATCCCATGGACAGAGGACCCTGGCAGGCTACAGTCCAAAGTGAAGCAAAGAGTTGAACACGACTGATTGTAACATGACACGAAGTCCTGATATCTTCATTTGTAAAAGAAATGGAGTATTGTGGTGGTTATTCTCTATTTTCTTATATACCCTATCCATTCTCTATTGCTATATGTCCTACTCCATGCCTTTGATGGCTGACCCTTCAGAAAGCATCTCCCCTGTCCCTTTGCCTACCAGGGTCCTGTTAGGCTGGACAAGTGAGATGCACCAGAGGAGGTGGAGGTGGACACAAGAATAGAGGGCAGGTACTTCTTGTCTCTGACTGCTCTGGGCTGCATCCTTCCTTGTTACGGCTTCCTGGTCTCTTGTTAACAGCTCTGCCTCTCACCTGGTCCCTGCAGAGTCAGCTCTTGCTCTGCCTCTTCAGGCCTAGGGTTATTAGAACTTTCTCTTCCAGAGAATGTTAGTCTCTGTGAATCTCAGTGTCTTTTGTTAGTTCCATGAATGCTGCTCTTGCCTCTCAGTGAGCCATCCCTTTGTTAAAGCACTTGTACCACCTGTGTGGGCTTCCCTGGTGGCTCAGATGGTAAAAAAAAAAAATCCACCTGCAGTGCAGGAGACCTGGGTTCGATCCTTGGTTTGGAAAGATCCCCTGTAGAAGTGAATGATAACTAATTCCAGAATTCTTGCCTGGAGATTTCCATGGACAGAGGAGCCTGGCACGCTACAGTCCATAGGGTCACAAAGAGTTGGACACAGCTGAGCAATTGCCACTTACACTTTTTCACTTTTTTTCACCACCTGCTTTCGGTTTCTTGTTTCTGCCAAATACCTGTCTTAGACTTTTCTTAGATATGTTGCAAGTTCAGGTGCAATAATGTATGATATTAAAGCATTTTATAAATTCTAATGAGTCGTGCAAAGTTTGGAAAGGAAATCAATTCACCCCTGGAGCCTCCAGGAAAGAATGGTGGCCTGCTGATAGCTTAACTTTAGTCCAGTGAGACCCTTGTCAAACTTTTGATCTACAGACAATAGTATGATCAATTAAGGTTATTTTGAGTCATTAAATTCATGGTGATTTCTTACAGTGCATGAGAAAATGAATGCAGTTTGTGTGGTATACTGTTCTTGTTTGTTTTTCCTTTTTTTCTCACCATTCCATGATGCTGAGAATACCTTCAGCCATGTTGTCATCATCGAATGTGTTAGCTCTCTGTGTAAGATTCGTTCACTCACTAATTTGTTCTGCCTATTAACCATGTTGCTCATGTAGATATTGATGTCAGGACTCTGATAAAAGTCCAGAGATTTGACATTTGGTACTTTTCTCCCATTTAACTCTTAGAAGTTAATCAGCACCATTCATGATCCTACCCAACTGTATCATTAACTAGCTACTATTCAGCTATCTTATCTACTAGACAATCAGGACAGATTTGTTAAATAACCTTTTTCTTAAAAAAAAAAAAAATAGAGGTATACTTAGATAAATGTGCATCTTCCCCCTGCCCCATCTACTACTTCTATCAAAAACTGGTAATAAAATGGGCTGATGAGAAATTTGGAATGCAATTGAAGCAAATTTTAAAATCCAAATACCAATCTCATTATTATGACTATGCTAATAATCCACCTAAGAGGGAAAAATGAGTCATTGTCGTAACTTTTTTTTTTCTTTTACATCTTCCATTTCCATGGCTAAAATGGACTTGTCTTAAGTCACTTTTATGCCTAGCATCTGTGTGGAAATGAAGGAATCCTGAAAGGGTCAGTCCTTTGGGAACTTGCAGAAACAACCTTTTATTAATGGCCATCAAGTAAACAATTAGCTACCTTGTTAATAGTGTAATAGGGGTAACCCTTGACTTGGCTATACTTCTTCGCTTTGGACATTAGTGGTCTTGTGACCCCTTTTAAGCCATTTACACAAATAAGATCAGCGAGATTTGCTCTGTCCTGAATCGTAGTTTCTCCTTGCAGAGAAAGCCTTGTAGTGTTTTCTTCTAGGCACTTGGTTGGAATGAGATCCCTATCAATTTGTCTCAGCTTCTGAGTTGGGCTTACCATGTCATGTGCGTTCATGCTAAGTTACTTCAGTCATGTCCAACTCTTTGTGACCCCGTGGACCATCACCTACGAGGCTCCTCTGTCCATAGGGTTCTCCAGGCAAGAATACTTGAGTGGGTTGCTATGCCTTCTTCCACTTCCAGGGGATCTTTCCGATCCATGGACTGAACCCACATTTCTTACCTCTCTTGCATTGGCAGGTGGGTTCTCTACCACTAGTGCCACCTGGGAAGCCCTTACCATGTTATACTGTGAGCCATAAAGTTCTGCTGGTGATAAATAGATAAGCTGCATCCTCAAACCTGTTTATCATTAATTTTAGTTTAATACAGAATATTCAAATTGACTACATGGTGCAAATTCATGCTGAAAAGTTTCCGAATTCAGTTTATCAATCCTCAGTGTGTCCCAGGACAAAGACATTTATAAGAAAAGATACATTTATTATTGAAATGAGCAGAACTTCATTTTAGTTTTATTCTAATATTTAGCATCTTCATAGCTAGCTACTTCTTAAAATACACTAGGGAGAATCTACTGAAGTCATTTATCCAAGATCCTGACATAAGAAAAAGCCATTCTCTTGAAGGTTGTGGGAATGATTGTCTTGCATTTCTGCTGATTCAACTGTAAAGTTACAATGAGTTCATCTCATGCAGTTGAGAAGTGGCCGGTGGTAAGGGATTCCATGCTTGAAAGGTTTAATCGAATTTCCATGCATGTGCAAATTCAGATAAACATAATATAGCTTATGAGAGCCCTTTATTTTTTTAAGTTGCTACCTTCATCTGGTAACAACTGATTACCATGTGCTAACAAGGAGAAAACACCTGCAAACAATATCCTTGTCCTGCAATTGATTCTACTTTAACTGTGCTTGTTCAGGTAGCAAAACCATTAGCTACTTCTTGATTGTTTTTATGATCAGACTGAGCACCTCGTATTGAGCAAGCACTGAGGAATGCATCTTTCCTTAAAAGGTTGATTTATTAGTTTATATGTAAAAGAACACTGGAGGTTATAAAGGTAACAAAGACCTTAAACATTATATTGATTTTCTTTTCCCAGAGCTTTTTTCTTCTTGTTGTATTGCAGGGTAATAAAATTTCACTAGACCCATTGGATCCATAAAATCTGAAGTACAACCACCAACTGATAGAAATGAAATTGTTTGACTGGGGTGATAAGCAAGGACTCGGCTTTGAACTCTAAGCAGTATAAGTCGTTTGCTGGCCTGTAAGGGTGAATTACAGCCTGCTGTGCACTAAAGGACAAGCCTGTATTTGCAAGAGCTCCCAATTCAGTCATCACTGAGCAATGCAATGACCTTTACATGGCCACGTCGGCCACATCTTTAGCTATGTAAAATCAACACCCTGCCTCTCTGAAAAGATGTAGATTTTTTTCATATTTGAATTAAGTTGTGGGTATAAGACCTTTGAATACAGAGTAAAGAGTAGGATAGGAAAATAAGTTCTGTTTGCAAATCTCAAGTTATATTATCTCTATAACAGTGAGCTTTAAAAAAAAGATGGGGAGCTATAGACTCATCATAGTACACAGTACTAGTCTGTGCTAGACTAGAATTTTCTGAATTTCTGCTATGTGCACAATGCTTACCTGTGCCAATCCTTGACGTGTGAACCATCAGTTCATGCTACCTGTATCCCTCTCTAGCCCCAGACCTCCCTTTGCAGCTCCAAGCACTATGTCCCTCAAGGCCTGAGGCACAGCTCCTGCATCACCAGTCAAGCATCACAGAGGCCCATCCTGGGAAAGAGGTCTGTGACCCACAGGGCAAAGTGAAATTTCTCATTTCAGTGGGAAGGGTTTGAGAACAACAGTCAAATCAGGGACAAGGTCTACCTTAAAGTTTCCATGTTAGCATCCTTGTGGGCTGAAGTAGAAGGGATTAGTCAGCTAGCAAACTAGTCAGCTAGGAAACATTTTAATTAATCTAGCCATCTGACCTGGCATCTCAACAGCTGTAATTTAATGGTACCTGTGCATGTGAAGTGAAGTGAAGTCGCTCAGTCGTGTCTGACTCTTTGCGACCCCATAGACTGTAGCGTACCAGGTTCCTCTGTCCATGGGATTTTCCAGGCAACAGTACTGGAGTGGATTGCCATTTCCTTCTCCAGGGGATCTTCCCAACCCAGGGCTCAAACCCAGGTCTCCCGCATTGTAGACAGACGCTTAACCGTCTGAGCCACCAGGGAAGTCATACAGGGAAGCATACAGGGAAGTAAACTCACAGTAAAGAGCTCTTGGTCTGTTTGTGTCCAAAAGGGGGCAATTCTGAAGCCACCGAGGCCTTTGATCAAAGCCATATCCTAGACAAATAGCTTTCTTCTAAATGTACATCTTTACTCATTAATTTTTTTGGAATCTGGATTGAAACTGTCTACATTTTTCTACTTACCAAAAACAAAGGTGCATTCATTGATAAATAACCAGAGACTTGGTTGTTCAGTTTTGCTTTGTTCAAGGTGTTTCATGTTGTTAATTAAGTGCTTTGTTAACCCCCAGCACAACTGAAACCTACTTGTGCTGGTGAGGTGGGTCTCAGTGTGCTCTGAGTTACAGTTGGTAGGTTTCCCACATGGTCCTATGGATGTGATTGTAGCTTATGCTGCTAGTGCAAGTGGGCCTGGTTGTAGAGCTTTGTTACACAGATTTTATATTTCATATAGTGCCTGGAAGCTTGTGTTCTGAATGAGTATCTGACAATGTCCAAATTAATTTCAGAAACAAAATGTCCCGGAGTTCCTTATTTCTATTTTGTGACTGCCACTCTTGTGTCATTGAAGTGGGGACATGTCCATACCAAGCAGCCCAATGCTGTTCATTCTCTCATCAGGCTGGAGTGCTGCTGATGGAGGAATGCAAATTCCAGGACCACAGTCTAGATCTTGCACTTTAGGGGCCCTAAACCACGGAGGACAATCGTGCTGTCCCATCTTCCCGACTGTTGTTGTTCAGTCACTCAGTCATGTCCAGCTGTTTGTGACCCCGTGGACTGCAGCACACCAGGCTTCCCTGTCCATTGTCAATCCCAGAGCATGTTCAAACTTATGTCCTTCAAGTTGGTGACGCCATCCAACCCTCTTTTCCTCTGTCATCCCCTTCTCCCGCAACCCTCAGTCTTTCCCAGCATCAGGGTCTTTTCTAATGAGTCCGCACTTTGCATCACGTGGCCAAAGTATTGGAGCTTCAGCTTCAGCATCCATCTTTCCAATGAATATTTAGGATTGATTACCCTTAGGATTGACTGGTTTGAACTCCTTGCAGCCTAAGGGACTCTCAAGAGTCTTCTCCAACACCACAGTTCAAAAGCATCAGTTCTTCGGCACTCAGCTTTCTTCATGGTCCAACTCTCACATCTATACATGACCACTGGAAAAACCATAGCTTTGGCTATATGGACCTTTGTTGGCAAACTAATGTCTCTGCTCTTTAATATGCTGTTTGAGGNCTCCAACACCACAGTTCAAAAGCATCAGTTCTTCGGCACTCAGCTTTCTTCATGGTCCAACTCTCACATCTATACATGACCACTGGAAAAACCATAGCTTTGGCTATATGGACCTTTGTTGGCAAACTAATGTCTCTGCTCTTTAATATGCTGTTTGAGGTTTGTCATAGCTCTTTTTCTAAGGAGCAAGCAAACAACAGAATAAACCTCAGCACCAACTTCCTGACAACCACCATCAGTCACTCACTGTTATCAATACTAGAAGGAACCCAACTGTTTTTGTCACCCTTACCCCAGAAGGTCACTTTTGTGACCATTGGGCAGACCTGTCTTTGCTGCCAGGAAAAATAGCCACAACTGTCATGTGGATCAGGGGACATGTACCACACTTGCAAGCTCAGGCACATTATTCCCCCACAACAGTGGCTAAATAATTCTCTTGCCACAAAATGCGGATTTCCCTTGTAATTCAGTGCTAAATGCATCTTACCTTAGCCCACAGAAATGACCTAAATGATGCAACACAGCACAGCCAACCCCTGCCAGGCGGACTGCTGGAATTTGATCACTTATCTTCCTGACTGATGTCTAGCCATGTTTCTATTTCTGCATCTGTCTAGAGCTGTGCCTATATAAGCCTTTGTTATTGCTGCTGATTCCAGGAAGGTGGGGATCAGCCTTTGAATGAAGTAGAATTTAACATCAAACCCATGAAAAATACCCTTGGGTGTTCCAGGGGTCATCAGCTATAAGTCTGTGCACTCTACAGACAGAATGTAGCCCAGGATACCTGCAGAGCAAGAGGATTCATTCAGAAATCCCATGTCACAGTTTTCCCTTATCTTCTGTTCTTTTCTCTCTCAAATTAGGTTGATTTTACAGGAGGGAGGAGAGGAAATTAATGTGACCTGACCCTCTGGCATGTGCCAGGATCTTCAAGATCTCATCTGATTCATTTGATGACCTTGAGATGTGGACATTATCTCATTTTTCAGATGAGACAATTAAGGTTCACAGAATTTAAGGCATTTACCCATGATTTTCACATTATTGCTTAAATTTATTAATGACATTCAAATTTAGGTTTGAAAAAAATTGTCCAGCAAAACAGATTACTTTTCTGTTTTTAGCAACTCCTGAGGAAAAGGAAAATCCTTTTACAAAGTCTTTCTTTCCAAAGTGTCATTAAAATCTTCCTTTTGCCATAATCCAAATTTTAGTGGATTCTGGTTTATGAAAGAAGGTGGGACTTATACCATGACTTTCTACTAATGAACATATTTGAGAGAGTTAAGGAAATTCTCTGGATGATGCAATTAGATAAATTATAAAAGTTACTGAGGAAAGATGCAGATGATTACAGATAATGTTGTTATGCAGGGGGATTAGGTACAAGATCATCCTGTTCACATTGGGCCACCCCTCATCTCTCCCATACCACTGCCCTCATCTCTCATCTTTATATTGAAAGTATCAGAAGAGGTGAGAATTAGATGCATGAAACCTACATGATTACCTGAAGTGCTCTTTTTCCCAGTCTCTCTAATCTAAAATAAATAACGTGGTCTAAATTAGGCTACATAGAAGTGAGATGCCATCATTTGACCTCAGCAAGCCATACTAAGTGGCAAGAGTTCCTTGACTATAAATACAACTCCTGTTTAGTATGACTTTTTAAGAAATTGTCAGAATCCAATACCTGAGTTTGAATGACATATCAAAGCATTGTTAATCCCAAGCATTTTTTTCTTTGTTCATGTCACTCTTTTAGGAATCATTTTCACTTGCCTGTTCATGATTTTATGGCACATAAGTGACAAGCACTCCCTGTAACACGTTGTGCGAGTTCAGTTCAGTCACTCAGTCCTGTCCGACTCTTTGTGACCCCATGAATCGCAGCATGCCAGGCCTCTCTGCCCATCACCAACTCCCGGAGTTCACTCAGACTCAGGTCCATTGAGTCGGTGATGCCATCCAGCCATCTCATCCTCTGTTGGCCCCTTCTCCTCCTGCCCCCAATCCTTCCCAGCATCAGAGTCTTTTCCAATGAGTCAACTCTTCGCATGAGGTGGCCAAAGTACTGGAGTTTCAGCTTTAGCATCATTCCTTCCAAAGAAATCCCAGGGCTGATCTCCTTCAGAATGGACTGGTTGGATCTCCTTGCAGTCCAAGGGACTCTCAAGAGTCTTCTCCAACACCACAGTTCAAAAGCATCAATTCTTCGGCGCTCAGCCTTCTTCACAGTCCAACTCTCACATCCATACATGACTACTGGAAAAACCATAGCCTTGACTAGACGGACCTTAGTCGGCAAAGTAATGTCTCTGCTTTTGAATATGCTGTCTAGGTTGGTCATAACTTTTCTTCCAAGGAGTAAGGGTCTTTTAATTTCATAGCTGCAATCACCATCTACAGTGATTTTGGAGCCCCCCAAAATAAAGTCTGACCCTGTTTCCACTGTTTTCCCATCTATTTCCCATGAAGTGATGGGACCGGATGCCATGATCTTCATTTTCTGAATGTTGAGCTTTAAGCCAACTTTTTCACTCTCCACTTTCACTTTCATCAAGAGGCTTTTTAGTTCCTCTTCACTTTCTGCCATAAGGGTGGTGTCATCTGCATATCCGAGGTTATTGATATTTCTCCTGGCAATCTTGATTTCAGCTTGTGCTTCTTCCAGTCCAGCATTTCTCATGGTGTACTCTGCATAGAAGTTAAATAAGCAGGCGATGGTGCCCACTAAAAGAGAGTTCAAGCTGAATGACATTGGATGTGAAATGCAACCTTTCCTGCCAAGCTGTGTGA
The DNA here is from genome assembly GCA_006410675.1 of Oreotragus oreotragus. NCBI lineage: Eukaryota > Metazoa > Chordata > Mammalia > Artiodactyla > Bovidae > Oreotragus > Oreotragus oreotragus. The sequence goes on along the minus strand of SJYX01019156.1, from coordinate 370,373 downwards.
TATTTAGCATGCCTTGGCATATGCTAAACTACAAAATTTTGAAATAATCAGAATTCCCTTGGGAATGTTACATAGAATATGTGGGTCAGAATTCTGTCATGATTAGTTAAAAAGTCTAAAATACTTTCTACAATTTCAAATCAATATTTTAATCTGAACTCTGCCACATGGATTTGACATATTGAACATGATTTTATAATCATAAATAATACTTTAACTCTTGGGAGAGATTGAAAGCAGGAGGAGAAGGGGACAACAGAGGACTAGATGGTTGGATGGCATCACCGATTCAATGGACATGAGTTTGAGCAAGCTCCAGGAAATGGAGAAGGATAGGGAAGCCTGGCATGCTGCAGTCCTTGGGGTTGCAAAGATTTGGACATGACTGAGCAACTGAACAACAATTGGGAGAGTCATTTATGGTAGATGTTCCAAATACATGCTGTCTATTGAAGCTGAATGATAATAGTTTAATAATGAGGATAATAGTGTCTTGAAACATCTAAAAATAAAAGAATTAGTGAGAATAGGCAATGGGGATCATATATACATATATTATTTTTCCTGCCAAAGGAATACTAGGCACATTTGTTGTCATTCATATCTAGAGAGGCATTAGTAATTTGTTACTTTTTCTATGGTGAGTTTTTCAAATAATTTATTGAGGTTTGGAGCTGTGCTCAAAAGATCATGTATTTTATTTTCTCTTTTAGACTAATATTTGTTTATTTGGCTTGTACATGGCAGTTATATTCTCCATGCTTGTTTTATGTATATAGTATAATTGGAATTTTTACACCTACATCATTAACTCTTAACAGACCCTGGGAAAAGAACATGCCTGCATTCATGGGAAGAAGGAAAGAAAGAAAGAAGGAAGGGAAGGGAGAAAGAAAACAACATTATTTTAGTTCTTGCAACTCCATGGAAATTGCTGTTTTCAAAGCATTGATAACCTTCATCTTCCAAAACTGCATGTCATATCTTTTTGTCTTTAAGCAGAATTCGAGCCAGGGGATTGTTATACGTTTATTGATAGCAAGTAACTTGCCTTCCTCTCTTCCTTCTTTGCTCCCTTCCTTCCTCCCTCCCTTCCAGAAGAGACACCACACTCTTCTGCATTTTTCCTACCATACCAAACATTCCTTCCAGTATCAGTTTCTTGAAGCTTCTGCTGCTTCTGAATTTTATATTGTCGAGTGCCCAGGATTTTCTCTCTCTACACTCATTCCTTGCATCCATGCTAGCCAAGTTGCTTCCATTGTGTCTGACTTCCCATGAACTGTAGCCCGCCAGATTCCTTTGTCCATGAGATTTCCCAGGCAAGAATACTGGAATGGATTGTCATGCCCTCCTTGAGGGAATCTTTCAAACCAGGGATCTAACTGCATCTCATTATGTCTCCTATACTGGCAGCGGGTTAACCTGCCACTGCAGGGGATTCGGGTTCCATCCCTGGTCAGAGAAGACCCCTCATGCCAGGGAGCGACTAAGCCCAAGAACCACAACTACTGAAGCCTATTCACCTAGAGCCCAGGCTCCACAACAAGAGAAGCTACCACAATGAGAATCCCATGCACTGCAACCAAGACCCAGGGCAGCCAAAAGAGAAAAAAGTGAAATAGATTTTATTCTTGTTACTTGCCCATCTAAAGTGACCTGGAACCCCTGTTCCACATCCTGATGAGTTTCAGACTCAGGAAGCAGGCTGACAGTGTGACCACTTTTCAAAACATTACTGGTAAAACACATGATTAATGAAGGCAGGAAGCTTGTTCCCTGCTCTATCCCCTGAAACAGAATATTGTCAGACACATTAAATACTGACTGCATGTTGAGTGAAAGAATACAGTAATGATTGCCATTAAATAAAAATCATACAAACTAAAGTCACATACAAAGAAAATAAAAGTCAACGTGTCAAAAATTTTACTTCATCTGGTGATTTGTTATTGTCACATCATTCCTGTCACCTGTCTGTCTTTATCTTTTTTAGGGAGTTGAATTTCCAGTATTTCTGTGGTGTGTTTATTCTCCTTTGAGACGTGCACTTTCTTCCTTGTCCCAGTCACATCCCAGATGTCACAGGTCCTGTCCTCTGCTACTGACAGCTCAGGATATCCGGGTTCCTATGGCTGGGATTTTAGAAATAGCAACCAACTACTCTAACCCATGGAGAAGGCAATGGCACCCCACTCCAATGTTCTTCCCTGGAAAATCCCATGGACGGAGGAGCCTGGTGGGCTGCAGTCCATGGAGTCGCACAGAGTCAGACATGACTGAAGTGACTTAGCAGCAGCAGCAGCAGCAACAGCAGATCTAACCCAAAGAGATGAAGTCCTTAGAAGATCATGGACCTGTCAGCTTCATTTGAACAGCAACTTCCTAAGTATCCCCANAGAGTCAGACATGACTGAAGTGACTTAGCAGCAGCAGCAGCAGCAACAGCAGATCTAACCCAAAGAGATGAAGTCCTTAGAAGATCATGGACCTGTCAGCTTCATTTGAACAGCAACTTCCTAAGTATCCCCAAGTTGAGCTTGGAATATATGGAGTGGTATTAGTTCTATACGTCCAGCTTAATTTTGCCTTGAGGTCTTTTTTCCTCATCCTTCTAGATCCTGAGTGCTTTCCACTTAATCTAGTTCCTTCTCTTGACACCAAGATCCTGACAGTCTTGCTTGCAATCAGCCTTCTCTGGGCAACTAGACCTATACTTGTCTCTAAGCCTTGTCACTGCTTGGAGCTTGGATCTCTCAAAGTACTCATTTCTCCGCTCCCCCAGCCCCCCCACTCTGTCTAATGCCCTCGGATTTTATTTTCTTACTTATGCACAGCCTAGGTGGAACTGGATGTTTCTCCCCTCCCTGGGATTTGTGTGCAGTGCATTGTATTTTTTCCCCTGGAAATACATATATCAGTCTTTGATCTGAGTTCCATACATCAGTGTTGGTCAGTTCTTTTCAACTATTCCTTCCTCCCAAAGACCTGCTTTCTATTCCTTGCTTCCTGGTCTTTGCAATTTTGCCTTGGTACAGAACCCATCCTGCGGAACACATCTGCCACTGATCCCTGAGCTTTCGAGAACCATGTGTTAATGCTCATAATCTGTTTCTCCCTTGAAGGTGTGCGTGCTAAGTCGCTTCAGTCGTGTCTGACTCTTTGTGACCCTGTGGACTGTAGCCTGCCAGGCTCCTCTGTCCATGGGATTCTCCAGGCAAGAATCCTGGATTAGATTGGCATGCCCCCCTCCAGGGGATCTTCCCAACCCAAGGTTTGAAGCTGTGTCTCTCAAGTCTCCTTCCTTGGCTGACAGGTTCTTTACCACTAGTGCCATCTGGGAAGTCCAATTCTCCTTTACTTCTGCAAAATAATTTTCTTCTTTGTCTTCCTGAAACTAATTCCTTCCTTAATAAGGCATGCCCCCCTCCAGGGGATCTTCCCAACCCAAGGTTTGAAGCTGTGTCTCTCAAGTCTCCTTCCTTGGCTGACAGGTTCTTTACCACTAGTGCCATCTGGGAAGTCCAATTCTCCTTTACTTCTGCAAAATAATTTTCTTCTTTGTCTTCCTGAAACTAATTCCTTCCTTAATAGCAAATATTGCCTTGCTTTCTTAAAAAAAAATTCTTTTGAGATGCAAGCTCTTTTGGAAAAAAAAAAAAGTCTTCTGATTTTACATTTGTCAGTATTTAAATAATAATGATAGCTAATTTTTAAAGATTTTTTTATGTATAGAGAAAGGATTATGCATAATCAAACTTTTAATAGCCCTCAGAGATAGGTTCTGTGATTATCCTTACTTTCCTGATGATGAAGTGGGTTCAAGAAGGTTAAGTAGTTGGTCCGCAGTCATGCTATCTATTAACTGACAGAACTGGTTGTGGAGTTAGACCACTGACTTCAAGAACCAAGTTGAATGACTACATTATCCTTTCTTTCCTTGTACAGCAAGGACAACAAGTGCTGAATCCAGCTCAACCCACTTAATTCACACACACAAAATTTCTAAGGTGAACAGGAAGGGCATGCGTTTATTAAGCAACTGACTGTGGATAGAGCTCAATATTTTAGGGAGAAATAAATGAAACCAGCTGTCTCTTGAGCATCTTTTGTGAGGCCCATGCTCTAAAGATAACTCTTTTTTAATTCAAGGACCACAAAGTATATCATTTTCTTCTTGAGTGAGCTAATTAACTAAACAATTTGCATAAGGAAATAACTAAGAAGAGGACTGTCCCTCCACTCCATTTCAATAAAGTTGTCAAAAGAAAGGGGTCCAAATTAAAGACATTGCAGGTTTCTTTTATCCTGCTTTTCAAATGTTTATTCCAGACATAGAAATGCTTCCAAATAACTCGAGAGATAACCCTAAGTAAATTACATGGAGTGGAAATGGGTGTTTAAAGAGGCCACAAAGAGGCAGATAAAGACACTTTTACTGATTCTCTAGTCTGGAACTACAGCACCTTTATACAAGTGTCCTGAGCTCTCAGGAACCTAATTCTTCTCTTCCCTCTGGTTGCTTTTTCTTTCACTTTTGGCCAGTGGTTATTGAAATCACAGTGTTCATCTCTGTGTGAATGAATGAATGCCTAGTGCATGCTTAGTTGTGTCTGACTCTGCAACCCTTTGGGCTGTAGCCTGCCAGGCTTCTCTGTCTGTAGGAATTTTCAGGCAAGAATACTGCAGTGGGTTGCCATTTCTTTCTCCAGGGGATCTTCCCAACACAGGGATCAAACCTATGTCTCCTATGTCTCTTGCATTGCAGATGGATTCTTTACCCACTGAATCATCTCATCTCTGTGTTTGATCAACTAAAATGGGACAGCCTTTCAAGTGTTAAAATTCAGTGCAAGATATTATCTGGCTTTGTGGTTTCTAAGATTATATACCATGCCAAATTGTGGTTTTATTGACAAATGAGACCATTTATCTGACATGAGCAAGAATTAGCTTCAGAGGAGGTGGAAATAACTTACTAAATGGCAGGTGCCTGGTGTTCTTACTGTTACTTTGAGCTTATAAAAGCTGAGAGTTTCTATAGCGAACATATATAATCTTAGGAGCAGAAAGAGTTTAGGCTCTTATAAATTAAGTCCTTTTTTGGAACATTTACATGAACAGCTTCTGAGAAGAGCAACCTAGAAAAAGAGAATTCTGGTGAAAAGGGGGCCTGCTGGAAATAGGAGGAAGGCAGTGAGGGAAGGCAAGATGAAGGGTTCCCCAGTAATCAACAAGCTTCACAGCCGTGTCAGCTTCTTGTTAAGTTATGGGTGTGTTTCCACTTCATTGATATGTGGCTGCTTGAGACTGCTCTCTTCAAAATGCCTTGGGGAAGAAATTCTATCTATTCTTACTGTATTCAAGCTCCTCTCTTTCTTCTGGAGCACGTGCATGCTCAGGCTCTCAGTCGTGCCTGACTCTTTGTGACCCCATGGACTGTAGCCAGCCAAGCTCATCTGTCCGTGGGGATTCTCCAGGCAAGGATTCTGGAGTGGGTTTCCATTTCCTTCTCCAGGAGATCTTACCAACCCAGGGAATGAACCCTTGTCTCCTGTACCTCCTGCTGTGGCAGACTGATTCTTTGCCACTGACCTACCTGGGAAGCTCTTAGCTTTTTTCTAGAAACATAATTCCAAATATGCTTGGTCTTCAAGGGTAATTTAGTCAATATATCCTCAGTGTCTTAATTTCATCTGCTCCCCTCTGAATGGACCGTGGCTGCCCATTGCTGCCACCTACTGACCTACTGGGCTGCGTGTTTTGCCCCAAGTAGAGAAAAGAAACGTCATTTCCAAGCCAACGCCTAAATTCACAGCAACTCCAGTTAAGTATATTACCACCTTTTATTTGCAACTGGGAGGGTTTCTCTAGAAATACTCTTCTGTCAGGTGTTAGATACAATAATAATAGCTGGCAGGCCAGACTGGAGGATTGAAGGTTCCAATAAATTACTGTGAGGAAAGCAATTTGACATCTTTTCATCCTTTGATGAAAGCTAAGTGTGAAATCTAGGTGTAAACATCTAAAAAATTGAAAGTCACACATGGAGGGGAGACCTGGGAGTGTGGCAGAAGTCACCACTCAGAGATGGGAAGACTCAGAGAGGTCCTGCGGTTTAACAACAGTATTTCTGCTCAGGATTAATGCATCTGCAGAACTTCTTGGCCTTATTCCTGGATCCTATCAATTTAGCAAGGACATTTACACAAATGGCTTCTGCAGTCTAACTGATATTGGGCTGGGTACACTGGTTCAAGAATTCAGTTTCTTTTGTTTGGAAATAAGTGCACTGCTGGGGAAGTTAGGCAGCCTCTCTCTGGATGCCTTGCACGTGTGCGATCTCTGTCACTTCAGTCGTGTCCGACTCTGTGACCTCTTGTACTATAGCCTGCAAGGCTCCTCTGTCCACGAAATTCTCCAGGCAAGAATACTGGAGTGTGTTGCCATGCCCTCCTCCAGGGAATCTTCCTGACTCAGGGACTGAAACCTGCATCTCCTGCATTGCAGGCAGATTCTTAACCAGTGGGCCACCCGTGAAGCCCTTGTCTTTCTGTACGTCTTCCTTAATAAACATACTCATGCTCCCCTCATTTCATGAAATAAACTTTCCCCAAACTTTGTGGCTTAAAGTAACCACAGTTTGGCAGGGCCAACTCATGTGTGTGTCAGCCAGGATGGCATTACTGGGCCAAGAGGTGCCGTCCCCGGTTACTGGGTTGGCATGGCTGGGAAGTTGGCTGTGGCTGCTGGCTTAGTTTTCCACTGAGGCTGTTGGTTAGGGGCCTCAGTGCTCTTTACCTGGCTCTTGTTCAGCGCTGGCTTGGGCTTCTTGAATCACAAAGGGGAGAGATGTCAGGATTTCTTAAGGTCCAGACTCTAAACTGGCACAGCATGACTTCCAAAGTATTCTTTGGTTAAAGCAGGTCACAGGCTGGTCAGATTCAAGGGAGGGAACCCCACAAAGTCATGAATGTCAACAGGCATGGTTCACAGTAATTGCTTTAAGCTAAGAGTCCACCATATAAAGACAGCAAAACATTTTTTCATTGTTTTTTGGGTATCTTCTACAAATTCACTTTTTCATTGTTTTTTGTTGTCATCTAAAAATCCGAATAATTGATGCTTTTGAACTGTGGTGTTGGAGAAGACTCTTGAGAGTCCCTTGGACTGCAAAGATATCCAACCAGTCCATTCTAAAGGAGATCAGTCCTGGGTGTTCTTTGGAAGGACTGATGGTAACGCTGAAACTCCAGTACTTTGGCCACCTCATGCGAAGAGTTGACTCATTGGAAAAGACTCTGATGCTGGGAGGGATTGGTAGCAGGATGAGAAGGGGACAACAAGGATGAGATGGCTGGATGGGATCACAGACTCGATATGGACATGAGATTGGGTGAACTCTGGGAGTTGGTGGTGGACAGGGAGGCCTGGCATGCTGTGATTCATGGGGTCGCAAAGAATCAGACATGACTGAGCGATTGAACTGAACTGAAGAATCCATGTATATTGTCACCTTGCTTATTTAACTTATATGCAGAGTACATCATGAGAAATGCTGGACTGGATGAAGCATAAGCTGGAATCAAAATTGCCAGGAGAAATATCAATAACCTCATATATGCAGAAGACACCACCCTTATGGCAGAAACTGAAGAAGAACTAAAGAACCTCTTGGTGAAAGTGAAAGAGGAGAGTAAAAAAGTTGGCTTAAAGCTCAACATTCAGAAAACTAAGATCATGGCATCTGGTCCCATCACTTCATGGCAAATAGATGGGGAAAAAGTGGAAACAGTGACAAACTTTGTTTTTGGGGGCTCCAAAATCATGGCAGATGGTGACTGAAGCCATGAAATTAAGACACTTGCTCCTTGAAAGAAAAGTTATGATCAACATAGAGAGCATATTAAAAAGCAGAGACATTGCCAACAAAGGTCCATCTAGTCAAGGCTATGGTTTTCTAGTTGTCATGTATGGATGTAGCAGTTGAATGTAAAGGAAGCTGAGCTCTGAAGAATTGATGCTTTAAAATTTTTTTATTATTATTATTTTTTTTACTTTACAATATTGTATTGGTTTTGCCGTACATCAACATGAATCCACCACAGGTGTACACGTGTTCCCCATCCTGAACCTCCCTCCCCCTTCCCTCCCTATACCATCCCTCTGGGTCATCCCAGTGCACTAGCCCCAAGCATCCTGTATCCTGCATTGAACCTAGACTAGCGATTCATTTCTTACATGATAGTGTACATGTGTCTTCAATGCCATTCTCCCAAATCATCCCACCCCCTCCCTCTCCCACAGAGTCCAAAAGTCTATTCTTTACATCTGTGTCTCTTTTGCTGTCTCGCATACAGGGTTATCATTACCATCTTTCTAAATTCCATATATATATGTGTTAGTATACTGTATTGGTGTTTTTCTTTCTGGCTTACTTCATTCTGTATAATCGGCTCCAGTTTCATCCACTTCATTAGAACTGATTCAAATGTATTCTTTTTAATGGATGAGTAATACTCCATAAACTATAAAACTCCTAGAGGAGAACATAGGCAACACTCTCCAACATCTATCACAGCAGGATCCTCTATGACCCACCTCCCAGAATACTGGAAATAAAAGCAAAAATAAATAAATGGGACCTAATTAAAATTAAAAGCTTCTGCACANACCAGTCCATTCTGAAGGAGATCAACCCTGGGATTTCTTTGGAAGGAATGATGCTAAAGCTGAAACTCCAGTACTTTGGCCACCTCATGCGAAGAGTTGACTCATTGGAAAAGACTCTGATGCTGGGAGGGATTGGGGGCAAGAGGAGAAGGGGACGACCGAGGATGAGATGGCTGGATGGCATCACCGACTCGATGGACGTGAGTCTGAGTGAACTCCGGGAGATGGTGATGGACAGGGAGGCCTGGCGTGCTGCGATTCATGGGGTCGCAAAGAGTCGGACACGACTGAGCGACTGAACTGAACTGAACTGAACTGAACAGATAAGCTCAGAAACAGATTAGAGTGGAACAGCATCATCACCTTGTGAGCATCTGATGAGGAGCCTGGGAGTGGGAGTTACAGACCTGAATCCAAACCCAGCTTTTCTGCTCATTAGCTGCGTAACTTTGGGAAAGTCACAAAAGCTACTTAAATCTTAGTTTCCATGTATATACAACAGAAGTAATAACAGTTATAATCCCCAAAGGTTGAGGTAATGAAAAATAAGACAATGTTATTAAAATGTACTCTTGTTTTAAGCACTGACACACATTGTTACAGCCAATGTTTGGTTTTTAAGTGAACTTAGAGTTGTTTTAATTGCTTTAAAGCCTCCTGAGGATAAGGACTGTTCCTTGAACTTCCTTATCATTACCACAGTCCCCAACTGGATGTACTCATGAGCCGCTGCTCTGAGATAGGAATCAGCCCAGTCCTGTTACTGTGTTTACATACCAAGGGAGGGAGGAGACTCTCTTTAGGGCATAGTTTCCCTGACCCATCCCTCACCCGGTTTCTCCCTTTGCAGAGAGAATGCAGGAATGTGGGGAGAAACTTCTACCAACTGCAAAAGATGGACTTTGTTTTAGGGAAAAGTTAACTTGGAAAAGAGTTGGGCTGGGCATCACCAGAAGACTTTTACCACTCTGCTTTGTAGCCTTAAGCAAATCATTTGCCCTCTCAAGGTCTCTAGATCTATCCCTCTGAAAAATAAGCAGGACAGAGGCTGAGCTCTCTCAGGACTCTTGCCAGTCCTAACATTCTAATTCCTTGAATCTTTATTCAATGACTCTCAAACTGCCCATCCACCCCTCTTAAGCTTCACTGTGGGATACTGATGGGGAATGACATGATCTCAGGAAAGGGGTGGTGTGTAAGAACTGCTAAATATAACATCTCTAGAACCACCAGAGGTACTACACTGAGCACCTACTGCGTGTCACTTGCTGTGCTGATGCTTACATACATATGTAACTCTCACAGCCACTGCAAGGCGGGCATTACTGTTCTTGCTTCCCTGCTGGCTCAGTCAGGAAAGACTCTGCCGGCAATGTGTGAGACTTGGGTTCGATCCCTGGATAGGGAAGATCCTCTGGAGGAGGAAACGGCAACCCACTCCAGTATTCTTGCCTGGGAAATTCCACAGACAGAGAAGCCTGGAAGGCTACAGTCCATGGAGTTGCAAAAGAGTCAGACACTCCGGCATTATTGCTCTGATCTTACAAATGAGAAAAATGAGGCTCAGACAGCTTAAGATACATGCCCAAGTTCACATAGGAGGCATAGATGGGATATGATTTTTTTGTGATTCAGGACATATTATGAAGCTTAAACAGTGATAAATAATATGTAATCGTGCACATTGGTGTCTATTAATAAAATTAATCTGAGAAAGGAGAAATGCAAGCACAACTTGGGCACAGTAAACATTACGTGTCTCTGTATCAATATCTATGTAATATAAAAATAAATCACAAAATTTTTAAGTTGTTACTTATAGCAAGAAGGAAGGAAATAGGTGGCAGGGACTTTCAAAAACAATATATCTTGTTGTACAAAGTACAAAATTCAAGGTAAATGAAGCAAAGATATTTAAATATGTAACCATTTGTTGGTATGATCACAGAAAGACCTATTCAAAGCACAGTTAATTGAATGCACATCTTCACTAGGATACATTCTAAGGACAAAGGAAATTGGGGGAAAAAAGTTGTTTTTAGTAATTGTATTGATGGTGGTAGTGTTGGTATTGTAATTTCAAGACTATTGTGAGATGAGTCAAAGAATAATTTTGTATTAATATAGAAAATCAAGATTTTCAACACGGGAGAAAGGTAAGACAGATGGAAGACAGATGGTAGTGAGTAAAAGCCCTGTAATGCTGACTTTGAATAAAAGCTATCTGTACGATATGTATCAGTATGATACATATTTCCTCATTCTAGCCACAGAAAAAGCCTAAAAACAATGCAGAAGTACTGAGCACTTCTTGTGCCTAGATTGCTATCTCTAAACGCCATTTCTCACAAAAAGAAATCAAGGCTCCTTGGAGAAAAGACAGATTTCATGTCTGCGGCAGGAAATGTACAAAATGAGCCTGGAAAATTTGTCATACCAGAAAGCAAAGAAGCTATCAAAGGTTATAACGATTATACCAAAAGGATTTAAGAGCCACCTTGAAGAGACTCTCATCAGCCAAGATGTAATAATTTGAATAGCTAACCAACAAATCATATCTAATATATTTAAATTTATGATCTTTGAAACACTCATTAATCACTCATAGTGGTTGCTGTGGTACCAACATATTATTTAGAAAACTGGTAAATAAAGGAAAATAATTGAGTATTAATTATATTTTTCTCTAAGAACTATGCCCCAGCATAACCAAACAGTTAACAAGGGAAATTTTCTTTGCAGAGAGGTATTCTAGCTAAAAAAAAAAAAAAAAAGATGAAATATGGAATTAGTCCATGCCATTTTGCAATACAAATTAAAGGATCTGAGCAATGATCAATGATTACTCATACTGCAGAGAGACAATCTGACAGAAGAAGAGAGCACCTCCAATGAAGCCATGGTCCCCCAAAAACCTGATTATGAATGCAATCAAACTTTACCATCCAGCTACCCATTTACAGTAGCACAAGGAACAAGAAATCTGCAAAATGCCACCACAGAGATGTCATCAGTAAGATCAAGGTGGGAGAAACTCTACATGACACCCACTCATTTTCTTCTACAAAATGTTTGCAAGAAAAAATTTTTAAAGAGAACAATAAAGGGAAAAGCTTATAGATTACAAGGGACCTAAAAGGCATAATAATCAATCACAATGTATGAACTTTATTTGGATTCTGATTCAGTGAACAAATTAAACAGAAACTTTTAAAATAAAACATGGAAAACTGCACAAACGTCAGTTATTTGATGATGTCAGTCACCTTAATGCATCATAATATATAATTACAAATATGATATTTCTAACTGTTAATATTTCTAAACTTATTTTTTAGATTAAGGTAAGGTAAAGTCGCTCAGTCGTGTCCAACTCTTTGCGACCCCGTGGACTGTAATCTACTAGGCTTCTCCATCCATGGGATTCTCCAGGCAAGAATACTGGAGTGAATTGCCATTTCCTTCTCCAGGGGATCTTCCCAACCCAGGGATCGAACCCGGGTCTCCCACATTGGAGGCAGACGCTTTAACCCCTGAGCCATCAGGGAAGCCCCCCTTATATTTTTAAAAAATATATAAGATATTTATAGGTGAAGTTAAATGCTGCCTAGGATTGCTTCCAAATGATACAGGGGAGACAGGCTGTGAACTGATGGAGCTGATGGCGGGTTTCATGATACTGTTCTTATTTTTTAACAAATTTGAAAATTTCCACAATAAAACAGTTAGAAACAATACTCTCACCATGCCGCTGATGGAAAATGCTAGATGTGCAGCCCTTGTTTCTGTGGCTCCTGTATCTCAGGGAGTTGCCAGTGATTCATGCACCACCTTGGAACAGCACGCACTTGAGTAAAGAACCCTGCTCTGCTCAACCTCATCCTGTTCACAGCCATCCATCTCCACACCCATGGGTTCACTGCACCCAGGGTAAGAGCAGAGACTCGCAAGTAAAAGCAAATGCCCAATTACAGTCTCAGCTGCAGAAATCAATACTCCTCCTTTGGAGCCTGAGGGGAGAGATGGCGCCCCAGCCTGAACTGCAGCTCTAGGGGTAAAAACAAGTTGTGTTTGCCTCTTCTGTGACTCTCTCTGAGTCTACCACAAACTGCTTTCCAGGGCTCAGAGCTTTTTGGTTGGTCCAGACTACCTGTATGTTCCCATGGAGCCTACCATAGGCTCCCGGGGCAGTAGGAGGTAAAGCAAGAGGAACTGGCCGCCAGCTCAGAACCATTTTCTGCCCACAGTCTTGACAGAGCTCCTCAGTTTTCTCTAACTCTACATCCTAACCACCGTCCCTTTATCCCTCTTCTCTGCTCCTCTCACTTACCACCTACCCCTCCAAACTATTTGATTCTCCATATTACAGTCAAAATGACCTTATCAAAGCCCAAAGCCCTTATTAGGTCAACTTGTCCCAGCTGAAAATCCATTACTCTGAGGTGAAGACCCAAGTCCTCAACACAGCTTCAAGGGTCTACAACAGTCTATCCTCAGGCCTTCTCTCATACCACACCTGCCATCTTCTCCATTCGATAGCCACATTGGTTTTCCTGACACAGAGACTTTGTACTTGTCCCTCACTCATTCATTCAGCAAATATTAGTTGAGAAATTACCATATGCTAGGCATATAAACAACTTTTATTCCTTCACTGATTCTTCAGATCTCAGCTTGAGTATTAATTCATCATATAAGTCTTCTCTGACTTTCTTAGTTATGACTTTGTTCTGTTTTTATGCTCTTACAGTGTCAGATACATCCATACAGATCCCTTTGATTTATGCAAGTGTGTGTGTGGTTATTTGATTTCTTTCTCCTGCCACTAGACTACAAACTCAGGAGAGCAAAGATTATGTCTGATTTTGCTCACCATTAATAACCCAAAGAACTTAGCACTGTGCCTTGAACATAGTAGGTTTTAGAGTAAAGATGACCATAAATTCTCTGCAATTTATCATCAAAAAAATGAACTCGCTTTAGCTTCCCCTTAAATCTGGACTAGCCCCATGACTTGTTTTGACCACAAGAATACTGCTAAAATTAGACTGTGTAACCCCTGAAGCTGTGCCTTTAAAAGGACCTACAACTTCTACCTTGGCCACTTAGAGACCTTTTAGGAATCTAGCAGTCATGCTGTGAGGGTGCCCAAGAAGCCATGTAGAAGGGCTCACATAAAAGGATAAACAGTCCCTTATGACTTACTAGCATCTGAGTGCCCTCGTCAACATCATGTGAAGCAGAATAACCTCCCATAAGGTCTTGAAAAATTATTGTTGTCTTAGGCCACTAAGGTTTGGCATGGTTTGTCAACAAAGATATATAACAACAACAACAACAACAACAACAATAGGGGGTTGGCAAATACTTGTAAAAATGACTGAAGAGTCTCTTGTTCTCAAGTTTTAATTCTTTAAGTCCAATGGGAAGTGTTTCACATCCCATCTGTTGCTAGATGAGGTTAGAGTCCTGCTATAGCTTAGCTGAAAAAAAAGGAAGTCTCTGCTGAAGAACCGGGAAAACTTCTCAGTCAATAACCCAGAACTGAAGAGATCCCAGCCACTGGGAAAACCGTGGCAAAGGTCAAAGGGGCAAGGCAGCCCAACTTATTATCCCAAGTTCCACTGGGAACCCTGGGCTCAACAGCACCAAATCTTGTCTTCCAAGGGTCTCTTCAGGCCCCTCCCAGCCACCCTGGACACCCCTGAGACATGAAGTAACCTCCATGATGAAGCGATCATCCCCATGTAGGGATTATTTGCTCAGACTCTGGAATTAGCTGATCAGGGTGCATATCTCAGTTCTGACACCAGTCTCTGAGAGAATACTTCACTTTTTGTTAGTCAGCACTTTACCAAGGATGTTTCACCATTACGGGATATTAGTTCCCTCTCACCATCACAGCTCACAGTATTTTCACTTCATTCCTTCAACCCAGAGATATCAGTCTGCATCCATAGCTATTGCATTCAAGGTGATTCTACATATAATACAATCATCAACTACTTCATAATGCTTCTATAACTCCCACATTAGAGCATTTCCACATTGAAATGTGTATTATACTATAAATTATCTTTCTTTTGTTTATATTATAGGTTTATGATATATATATTATATTAATAATTATGTATCTAATTGAACATTATGTTACTCAGCCATAAAACAGACCACATATGAATCAGTTCTAATGAGGTGATGAACCTAGAGCCTATTACACAGAGTGAAGTAAATGAGAAAGAGAAAATCAAATATTGCATATTAATGCATATATATGGAATCTAGAAAGATAGTACTGATGAACCTATTTGCAAGGCAGCAGTGGAGATGCAGACACAGAGAACAGACTTATTGACACAGGGGTAGGGAGAGGAAAGAGAGAGTGGGACAGATGGAGAGAGTAACATGGAAACATATACACTACCATATGTAAAATATATAACCAATGGGAATTTGCTGTATGACTCAGGGAACTCAAACCAGGGCTCTGTAACACCTAAAGGAGTGGGATGGGGTGGGATATGAGAGGGAGGTTTAGGAGGGAAGGGACATATATATACCTCTGGCTGATTGATTTTGACATATGGTAGAAAACAACACTATGTTATAAAGCAATTATCCTTCAATTAAAATAAATAATTAAAAAACAATTTTTAATATGCTTTTAAATGAGTATTATGTTTGAAATTAATTTCATAATAATAAAGGAAGGTTAAAAATATTTGTTCTGAAAGGGTGCACTGGATCTGATGAGGCTCAGAGCAAGCACTCTGATCTTAGGTTTCTGAGAGTGAAATAATAGCAATAGGTTTAATGTATATAATTATGATTGTAATAATTATTATTAACTAATCACTGATGGGAGAGTTGGACTGTGAAGAAGGCTGAGCACCGAAGAATTGATGCTTTTGAACTGTGGTGTTGGAGAAGACTCTTGAGAGTCCCTTGGACTGCAAGGAGATCCAACCAGTCCATTCTGAAGGAGATCCA
>SJYX01019156.1:321996-352173 GCA_006410675.1 Oreotragus oreotragus | reverse complement strand
AACTGGGGTGTTGGAGAAGACTCTTGAGAGTCCCTTGGACTGCAAGGAGGACCAACCAGTTCTTCCTAAAGGAGATCAGTCCTGGGTCTTCATTGGAAGGACTGATGCTAAAGCTGAAACTCCAATACTTTGACCACCTCATGCAAAAAGTTGACTCATTGGAAAGGACCCTCATGCTTGGAGGGACTGGGGGCAGGAGGAGAAGGGGACAACAGAAGATGAGATGGCTGGATGGCATCACTGACTCAGTGGACATGAGTCTGAGTGAACTCTGGGAGTTGGTGATGGACAGGGAGGCCTGGCGTGGTGTGATTCATGTGGTCGCAAAGAGTAGGACATGACTTAGCAACTGAACTGAACTGAATCACATAAAATTTCTCATCACAGCTTTATCTAATTGAACCTGGGCCTCAGCTTAGTACACAAGGTCTTCACGACCTGGCTCCACCCACATCACACCACCACAAACCCTGTGATCCAATTGCACATAAAAACTTGTAATCTTTCTGCCTAGAAGCTTCTTTCTATGACTCCATCCTTTCCACTCTTCCCTCAAAACCCAGTTCAATTATCATCTCTTCAAGGAAGACTTCACCTACCAACCAGTCTGATCTCACTATTTCTCCTTTATGCTCTAAACACCATGCTTCCTGTACCTCTCACAGCTATAACTGTTGGTTTACCCATCTCCCATATTAGACTATGAATCTCTTGAGAGCTAGAGGATTTGTGTGTGTGTGTGTGTGTTTTAATTGTGGTACATGAGTTGGTTCTCAATAAATGTTTGTGGATTGACCGAATGAATAA
The DNA here is from genome assembly GCA_006410675.1 of Oreotragus oreotragus. NCBI lineage: Eukaryota > Metazoa > Chordata > Mammalia > Artiodactyla > Bovidae > Oreotragus > Oreotragus oreotragus. Next base: position 351,366 of record SJYX01019156.1, on the reverse strand, counting down.
ATGTACCAGTGAATGCATGAATGAATTGTACCATTTTCCTAGAAATCCTTTCAAGGGCTGATGAGTAGTAGAATCAGGTCTGGAGTGTAGGTTTTCAAACATCCAATCTAGGGTTCCTTCTGGTAGTAAGCCAGCTTGCCACAGTGGTTTGGCCTAATCAACACTACAGAACAAATGTTTTCCCTCCTGGGAAATTTTATTTCCAATTCCAGGACTCCCAGGTGTCTTGGACAATTTTCAAAACAATGAAGAGGAGCAATATGAAAATGAAAGGGCTCGGGAGGTACAAAGTCTCTCAGGAATTAAACTTCCACTGGGTTTCCAGGATACCATTCAGTTCTTCTTAGATTTTCTCCTAAGGGTTTGCCCTGGTGAGAATTGCAGCTTTCCTAGCACAGCCCCATTATTCCAGGCAATTTTGTCTCCCCAGGAGGTCCCTGATGGACCATAAAGGCACTTAAGATCCTAACGTGACAACCATCATAAAGTACCAGGTCCAACCAAGACTCAGGAAAATACCAGCAGTTTTGCTTTTCTCAAATATGTGACTGTTAGGTGACTGGTCAGTAGCAACCAGCTCCTTGGTGAAGAAGGTCACAGTCCAGGGTCCCAACTTGGGGACCACTGGCAAAGCAGACTTGGATATTGGCTTCCCCAGGTCCAGATACTTCTTTTAAATGTTTACTTTCTAGCATGCCTGGCACCTGTTTCATATTCCTGCCTTGCTTCCTTCCTGGGGAAGTAGAAAGAGTGCTGAACTGGGGACAGAGGCTCTGCCACTAGCCAGCCGTGTGGCCCTGGGGAAGTCATATGACCGCTCAGGGCTCCAGGTGTCCTATTTGTAAAAAGACTGGGTTCAAGTTTATCTCTAAGGTTGCTTCAAATTTTAAGCACTATACAACCTTGCTACATTGTGCTGTCCACAGACCAGAAGCATCAGCATCCCCTAGGAGTTTGTTACAAATGCAGAGCCTCAAGCCCCACGCAGAACCTCCTGAACTAGCATCTGCATTTTACCAAGACCAAAGGTATAGGAAGGGATTCCTACACGCTCCATATTTAGGAAGCACTGCTCTAAGAGACCACACTTTTAACTGCAGGTTTGAGTCTCCCCTCTTTCTAGAAAAGTACTTATGAATTTGCACAAGAGCTGTATCTACATAGGCAATTAATGTCACTCAGAGGAGGTGGAAAGATGGCATTTTGAATAGGGTTTGTTAGACCATATTGCCTAAATAAACTAAACTGGATTCTTTCTCTCCCTCCTTCCTTCTTTTTTTCCTTCACTTCTTCCCTTCTCTCCTTCCTTCCTTCTTTCCTTCCTACCAGGAAAATGGAGAGAAGAAAGATCTTATTATCTTGCAATAAAAGAATTATCCAACTTCCATCTTCCCAGGAGCCTCTGTCGCCTCTGGGATAATCCCTGCCATTGTGGCCTGACGCCTGCCCTGGAGGGCAGCCCCCTGGAGCCTCCAGCTGAGGAGGCAGAAGAGAGATCCTGGTAGTGAGAGAATGAGAAGCAGGAAAGACCACAGAGAGGATTCTGCAGGAAGCCAGGCCCCCCTGAGAAAACTAAAAGCAAACATTCTGGATGGCTTTTCCCTACTCTTGCCAAAATTTCCCTTCTGGGAATAAGGCCACAAGGGCCCTCTGTGGGCGCCACGCTTAGGCAGCCTCAGGGCAGACTCAGAGACTAAAGCTGCCCACTGCTGCATACTGTGGGTATGCAGCCCCTAATAGAAGGTGAATGTCCATTTGTCTGAGGAGAAGCTGAACATGAGCACATGAGAGTTCACAGTCCACTCCCTATCTGTGAAAGTGGAGTCTGGCTTTGCCTGTTTAGTTTGTTCTTCTCCTCACCCTTTCAGGGAGGCTAGATGTGTTCTTTGGCACATGCACACGGCAGATAAAATGGAAAGAGGGAAAGAGGCACAAGGTTTAGGGATGATCAAGGTTTAGGTTTAGATAGGTTTTTAGGTGAGTTTTTAAAATTTATTTTTAATTGAAGGATAATTACAATATTGTGTTGGTTTCTGCCATACATCAACATGGATCAGCCATCAGTTCAGTTCAGTTCAGTTCAGTCGCTCAGTCGTGTCCGACTCTTTGCGACCCCATGAATCGCAGCACGCCAGGCCTCCCTGTCCATCACCAACTCCCGGAGTTCACTCAGACTCATGTCCATCGAGTCCGTGATGCCATCCAGCCATCTCATCCTCGGTCGTCCCCTTCTCCTCCTGCCCCTAATCCCTCCCAGCATCAGAGTCTTTTCCAATGAGTCAACTCTTCGCATGAGGTGGCCAAAGTACTGGAGTTTCAGCTTTAGCATCATTCCTTCCAAAGAAATCCCAGGGTTGATCTCCTTCAGGATGGACTGGTTGGATCTCCTTGCAGTCCAAGGGACTCTCAAGAGTCTTCTCCAACACCACAGTTCAAAAGCATCAATTCTTCGGCACTCAGCTTTCTTCACAGTCCAACTTTCACATCCATACATGACCACATAGGCATAAATATATCCCCTCCCTCTTGAGCCTCCCTCCCACATCCTATTTAGGTAAGTTTTAGAGAGAAATCCTGAGAACAGCTAAGGAACGTAAGGGTTGTTGATGGGAGAGAAAAAACTGATGAAGTGTCCTTTAAACCAGTGGTTCTCAAACTGTGGTCCTAGGACTAATAACATCACTTAGGAACTTTCTAGAAATGCAAATTCTCAGACCTACTGAATCAGATACTCTGGAGAGAGAGTCCAGCAATCTTTATAAAATGTCCTCCAGGTGATTCTGATGCATGTTTAAGTTCAAGAACTGTCACAAACTGTGTATTACTGCCATAGTGAATGAGAATTGGAAGTAAAAACATTTATTTTATTTGACATTTTTACATTCATTCTTTGGCCACACTCTTTGGCTGTAAGACTCAAGGATGTGGATCCCTGACATGATGGGTTACACTTTTCCTCCTGATACGTACGGCAGGAAAGAGTGGTCTGATGCCACGTATCTTCCTTCCATTCTTATGTGGGATCACTTACAATCACCAGACTTCTATTTTGTCCCTGCATGGCCCAGTACTCCCACTTGGGAAACAAGTCACAGGATGTATTCAAAGTCAAAGGAATGCTCTTCCATGCTTGGGGTATTGTGCTCAAGAGCTGACATCTACAAAACCCTCTTTTCATTCAATAATGGACGGCACATTTAACTTCTACAAATGCAAATCTGACCTAAAACTTTAACTAGAACTAGCCAGAAGTTAGGGGGCTGGAGAGAAAGTATATATATATATCCCTGTGATCCAAATTTTCCTATCTCCCACCGGTCTGTAAGTACAGAGGAATTTCAACACTAACTCAGATATTTCACTGTCTCTGTTCTACTTTGTTCACAGAAGACCTCAGCTTCCCAGAGCCTACCACCAGCATCTCATGTGATGTCAGAAACCAGTCTGGCATTACCACATGGCATCTGTCCCACACAGAAACATCCTCTGCTGGGCTCACGTTATCCAGTAAATTTACACTCATAAGGAACACAGACTTGTAAATAGAATATTACACTCTAGGGAGATTTCTGCAAACCTTTTCAAAAAACTAAAACCAAGACATGCAAACCATGACTTAAAAAACATGAATATAATAGAAGTATATGGGAAAAAAAGTAAAATTGCTTTCTCTCACTCCTGACTATCCCACTCTCAAAATTTTTTGTGTGAATCTTTTTCGAAATGTTTCATGCATTAATTAGCATATATATTCTTTTTTATTCACACAAATAGGACCATTTTGTGCATATTGTTATATACTTTGCTTTTCTAATAGATTGGAAATGATTTAGCACATCCTTTTTAATGGCTGCATAATATTCTGTCATATGAACATGACATAACTGGAATGCTAAGCTGCTAAGTCGCTTCAGTCGTGTCTGACTCTGTGCAACCCCGCAGACGGCAGCCCACTAGGCTCCCCCATCCCTGGGATTCTCTAGGCAAGAACACTGGACTGGGTTGCCATCTCCTTCTCCAATGCATGAAGGTGAAAAGAGAAAGTGAAGTTGCTCAGTCGTGTCCTACTCTTAGAGACCCCATGGACTGTAGCCTACCAGGCTCCTCCGTCCATGAGATTTTCCAGGCAAGAGTACTGGATTGGGGTGCCATTGCCTTCTCCAATAATTGGAATAACCAATCCTATTTATCTCCCTTTCCAATTTCCCCTTTTACATACAATGTTGCAAGGAATACTTTTGTAGCTATAATCTGGTATACTTTTGTGAATGTATATGAGAATTGAACCCTTACCCATGGATCAAAGGGTGTACGCGTTTACAATTACCATTGATATTGCCCAATGCCCAACTAAAGCATAACATTCAGTAACATGCTCACTGACTATGAATGAATCTGTTCCTTTATTCACTCAACAACACTGGGTATTACCAAACTTTTTAGATTTTTGCCCATCTGATACATGAAAAATGGCATCTCGTTGTTTAGATTTGCATGTCTTTAATTAGGAGAAAGTTGAAAACCTCTTCATACATTTATGGCTATTTGCATTTGTTTTTTATGTGAACTGTCTTTCATATCCTTTGCTCATTTCTTGGTTGGTTTGTTCATATTTATTCTTATTGATTTGTATGAGCTTTTTATAAAATACGGAAATTACTTTTTAGTCTGTTGTATGTGTTGCAAATAGTATGTACCATTTTATTGTTATCTCTGACTTTGTAGAATTTGCTTCCATAAAGGCATCTTAATTTTTATGTAGTTGAATTTATTAATTTTTTGCTCTATGAAGACAGTTGTGATGAGGAAAGAATAGGCAATGAATAGGCATTTGCTTGGCCAGTTTGTCCTTTCTGGTGCCAGAGTCTTGAAATTGATTTGAGGCTGAAAGAAGAGTGGATGGAAGATTATGGATTGTGTGTCCACCTGTTATAAGTGCCAGGAATGATGCTGAGTCAGTCTTTCCAACAGACCCAGAATGATACCCCTTTCATGTCTCACCTTTGGTGAAAAAGATAGCCCATCTGTTTGATTCTCCTTTACACTCACAGAGAATTTTTTTTTCTGGTGCCTCATGATCCTCTGCAATCTGACCATGCTGAGCTCACTAAAGGCCATTGGGCAAATTTTAAACTCTGAGCCTCCAAGAGATTAAATTGGAGTTCCTACCTCTTTCCTCTCAGGGAACCACTGTGCTCCCAACTATAAGGGCAAATAGTTCAGCCATCTCACTCCAGAACAAATCAAGGCCTCTTCATACTAATAGAGGAGTGGGTAATGAGTCCCAGATTCAACCAAAATGTCCTGTTACAAAACTAATGAACCAACTGATCACCCCTCAAGCCTTCCAGAGGAATATGTCAACATAATTTAATCTTTTATTGGTGGCATTTGAAGAAACATAAAAAGGGAAGTGAAAACATAACACGTTCTGTTGGAAAAGACACTTGTAGGCAAGGTAGAGGGAGGCATGGGTACCTTTGTCCAGGTGTCACTGGCAAAGCCCATTAACAATTCCCAAATGAATAAAAACAAAATCCATGTAATAGTCTAATATGTGTGTGTGTACATGTATATGTGTTTGTGTACATGTATATGTGTGTGTGTGTGTGTGCGTGCTTAATCTAGGTGCAGATGCTCATAGGGTACTGCATGCAGAGGCCTTGCACTTAGCACTTCAGACCAGAGTTCCTGGTGTCAATGGCTGCTCCTGAAACCCACAGCAACACAGCTCATGACACTTCAGTACAAGATGGCAATGGGGACTCCCCCATACCTGCCCCTTGATAAAGGATACATGCTGTCCAAGAAAAAAGGCTCAAATAGCACAAACTAGGGTGACCTACCTAGGCTTCATTCTCAAAGAAGGTCAGAGATGCCTACTCAAGGAAAGGAAAGCAGTCATTTGCAGCCTTTCCCTTCCTAAGACTAGAAGACAGCTTAGAGGGGTTTTCCTGGGGGTGGATGGGTTTTGCCTCATCTAAGTTCCTAACTATGGTCTAATAGCTAGGCATCTATATGGAATGTTAAAAGGAAAGGATGATAATCCTTTTGAATGGAATTCAGAATCTCTCAAGAACTCAAAAAGCAATTACTTTTAGAAGGAAGCCCTTGCCCTAAATCTGCCATCTTAGATTTAAGTTAAACCCTTTGACCTTTACATTCATGAGAGAAGAGGAATCATCTTTGGTCCCTCAAAAACTGGGACCCTTTGCTTAGCTTATTGTTTATTTCTCTAAACAATTAGAGCAACCCACCAAGGATGGCCTCCTTCCCTATGGGCAGTAGCAGGTACTACAACTCTGCTATGGGAGGGTATTGAGACTCCTAGAAGCAGTGCAGTGTCCGAGAAAAATAGCAGTGATTCACTATAGGGGTCATCATAAAGGGAATGCAGAACTAATAAAAGGGCAACACCAAAGTGGACAAAACTGCCAAAAGGGCCACCATAGAACCAGGAACTTGGCAATTATCCCTCATACCCAAGAGGCCAGACCCATCCAATTACTCTCCAGTCTATACAAAAATGGATGGCTAACAAACACATGAAAAGATGCTCAACATCACTCATTATCAGAGAAATGCAAATCAAGACCACAATGAGGTACCATTTCACACCAGTCAGAATGGCTGCGATCCAAAAGTCTACAAGCAATAAATGCTGGAGAGGGTGTGGAGAAAAGGGAATCCTCTTACACTGTTGGTGGGAATGCAAACTAGTACAGCCACTATGGAGAACAGTGTGGAGATGNTGGAAATAAAAGCAAAAATAAACAAATGGGACCTAATTAAAATTAAAAGCTTCTGCACAACAAAGGAAACTATAAGCAAGGTGAAAAGACAGCCTTCAGACTGGGAGAAAATAATAGCAAATGAAGCAACTGACAAACAAGTAATCTCAAAAGTATACAAGCAACTCCTGCAGCTCAATTTCAGAAAAATAAATGACCCAATCAAAAAATGGGCCAAAGAACTAAATAGACATTTCTCCAAAGAAGACATACAGATGGCTAACAAACACATGAAAAGATGCTCAATATCAGTCATTATCAGAGAAATGCAAATCAGAACCACAATGAGGTACCATTTCACACCAGTCAGAATGGCTGTGATCCAAAAGTCTACAAGCAATAAATGCTGGAGAGGGTGTGGAGAAAAGGGAACCCTCTTACACTGTTGGTGGGAATGCAAACTAGCACAGCCACTATGGAGAACAGTGTGGAGATTCCTTAAAAAACTGCAAATAGAACTGCCTTATGACCCAGCAATCCCACTGCTGGGCATACACACCGAGGAAGAATAGAAAGAGACACATGTACCCCAATGTTCATCACAGCAGTGTTAATAATAGCCAGGAAATGGAAGCAACCTAGATGTCCATCAGCAGGTGAATGGATAAGAATTGATGCTTTTGAACTGTGGTGTTGCAGAAGACTCTTGAGAGTCCCTAGGACAGCAAGGAGATCCAACCAGCCCATCCTAAAGGAGATCAGTCCTGAATATTCATTAGAAGGACTGATGTTGAAGCTGAAACTCCAATACTTTGGCCTCCTGATGTAAGAAGAGCTGATCATCTGAAAAGACCCTGGTGCTGGAAGATTGAAGGTGGAAAGAGAAGGGAATGACAGAGGATAAGATGATTGGATGGCGTCACCGACGTGATGGACATGAGTTTGAGTAAACTCCAGGAGTTGGTGATAGACAGAGAGGCCTGGCGTGCTACAGTCCATGGGTTGCAAAGAGTCGGATTCGACTGTGTGACTGAACTGAACTGACTGAAGTATCTCTGAACTATACATTTTATTACTGGCTACTCAGCGCTAGAGTAAAAAAACAGAGAATATTCAACTTCCATTTCTGCTTAATTGATGCTTCTGAACTTTGGTATTGGAGAAGATTCTTGAGAGTTCCTTGTAGTGCAAGGAGATCCAACCAGTCCATCCTAAAGGAAATCAACCCTGAATATCCATTGGAAGGACTGATGCTGAAGCTGAAGCTCCAATACTTTGGCTACCTGATTTGAAAAGCCGACTCAATTGGAAAAGACCCTGATGCNTCCAACCAGTCCATCCTAAAGGAAATCAACCCTGAATATCCATTGGAAGGACTGATGCTGAAGCTGAAGCTCCAATACTTTGGCTACCTGATTTGAAAAGCCGACTCAATTGGAAAAGACCCTGATGCTGGGAAAGATTGAAGGCAGGAGGAAAAGGGGACAACAGAGAACGAGATGGTTGGCTGACATCACCGACTCAATGGACTTGAGTTTGAGCAAGCTCTGGGAGATGGTGAAGGGCAGGGAAGCCTGTGTGCTGCCGTCCACGGGACTCCAAAGAGTCTCACATGACAGAGTGATTGAACAACAACAACAGCGAGAGAAACCAAAGCAGAAACGTACTGGGAAGCGAGAGTAATGAACGGAAACACACCAAGTGTCAGATATGTTGGTATGTTTATTCTGTGGGTGCTTTTAAGAACAAGAGTGACCGCAGGATACTCGGTCCTTACTTCCAGGATGCACACCCCTTTGCTTTAGGCACTTTAACTTACAGGTTTTTCACAGCATAGGCAAACAGTGCTCAAACATGCACACATCCTTACTCTAAGTGCAAATAAAGGAATAAACATTGGACATGCTGGGGTTAGGTTACACACGGTGTAAGCTCTGGGGGTGCCTAGTTTAACATGGTAGTTTATTCCAAGTATAGCAATGAAGAGTCTTGTAATTTTGTACTGCATGCAGGGTATCCATTTAGGGAAGTGGATCTTCAGGTTTTGTTTCCAAAATAGATGGCATATTTTCAGTGCTCATTGAAAGAGACAAGGGAAAGTGGGTGAGAGGGTGCGATGGCAGCCCTTGCTATTTATAGTGGCGATATTGTTAGTGTTCACCCCACAGAGAACTGAATCACATCTAAGCCCGTAATTTCCATATCTTTGGAGAGCTTTTTAGCTCCTCACTGCTTGTTGGCATGGTAACATGACAAGAGTTATGATGTCAAAACCATATGAACTCATGATTGATCTAAAATTATTTGGGAAACTTTCCTGCTTGAAATTTCCATTGAGAGGGAGAGAACGAGAAGCCACGTGGCAGCTTAAATCAAAAGAGAAAAAAAAGTCTTTTTTTTTAATTGTCCTGAAATAAATTCTCTGTTTTCCTTTCCATGCAATGCTAAAAGATTACTGTCCTTCTGATGTTTTTGGGACTTTTTTTCCCAAATTCAGATATTTTAATCTCTCTCTTTTTAAATCTCTTTTTTCCTCTACTGATTGAAATCATTGGTTGCTGTTAGCACTCTCTTTAGGCAGCATTTGCCAAGGAGGGTGGGCTTACAGGGTAGTAGATGTCCTCAAATTTGCAGGTGTCTCCTGAATTGACAGTGGCCTTGAGTAAATGATGAAAGTTGGCAGAAAGATCAGCAGATACTAAGTAGTATGCTGTTTTGGGTATTTGCAAGTGATAGGCATTGCTATCACTTCCATGTAGAAGAGCAAACAAAAGGATCACAAAGATGAAATAAGTTGCTTAAAGCCAGACAATGAGAAAGTGACAATCGAGATTTATTGGGAAAAAAAAAAAAAAGAAAACTGAACTTGTTAATGAAAAGGAGTAGGATGTACTCAGGTGAAAATAAATAAAAATTAATAATCTTTTCCAATAGTCATGTATGGATATGAGAGTTGGACCATAAAGAAGGCTGAGTGCCAAAGAATTGATACATTCACATTGTAGTGCTGCATAACACTCTTGAGAGTCTCTTGGGTGGCAGGGAGAACAAACCAGTTAATCCTAAAGGAAATCAATCCTGAATATTCATTAGAAGGACTGATGCTGAAGCTGAAGCTCCAATACTTTGGCCACTTGATGCAAAAAGCCAACTCAGAAAAGACCCTGATGCTGGAAAAGATTGAAGGCAGGAGGAGAAGGGGATGACAGAGGATGAGATAGTTGGATGGCATCACCAACTCAATGGACATGAGTTTGAGCAAACTCTGGGACATAGTGAAGAACAGGGAAGCCTGGTGTGCTACAGTTCAATGGGTCACAAAGAGTTGAACGTGATTTAGCGACTGAACAGTAACAACAAAATAATCTTTTATTACTCTGGAAATTTATTTAACCTGATTTCTTTATTTTACTCTCCATTTACTAATCTGTAAATGGGAATAATCATAGAAACCTGCTTGTGAAGATAAAGTATAAGAAGCTGAGCTAAAGATAAAGCCCAGTTCTTCCATGAAAAAGATCAAATGCTGACTGCCCTGCAGAAGCAAATAAATTTATGTGGAATTTTCAAAGATAGAAGAATCAACACATCTTATTTAGGGTGCCACTTTCTTTGTGACTTAAGACATAGGACTTGACCATAATACTGGACCTTGGCATGTCTATTTCTGCTACCAAAGTAAATTCTTATCTCTAGTCAAATCTCAAACTGACCACACTTAAATTATTGACCTTAAACCTTCACTATCATTTGTCTGCAGAATCCATAGCCAAAGGAGAGTTTAAAGTTGGAGGGAGTTCAGCTTTTTATGTTTGTGTGAGTAATGCTCATTTGACTAACACTCACCTGTATTTTTGAGATTTTAAAGGACCACTATGTGTCAGGCACTCTTTTAATCAAACGCTGAACAAAGTGGACAAAAGTCCCTATTGTTGTTGTTCAGTCACTAAGCCATGTCTGACTTTGTGACCCCATGGCCTGCAGCATGCCAGGCTTTCCTATCCTTCACTCGCTCCTGGAATTTGCTCAAACTCATGTCCATTGAATCAGTGATGCTGTCCAATCAACTCATCCTCTGTTGCTCCCTTTTCCTCCTGCCCTCAGTCTCTCCCAGTATCAGGGTCTTTTCCAATAAGTCTGCTCTTTGCATCAGGTGGCCAAAGTATTGGAGCTTCAGTTTCAGCATCAGGCCTTCCAATGAATATTCAGGGTTGATTTCCTTTTTAAGATTAACTGGTTTGATCTCCTGTAGTGCAAGGGACTCTCTAGAGTCTTCACAAGCACCACAGTTTGAAATCATCAAGCATCTATTCCAGGTTGTTGGNGTGGCCAAAGTATTGGAGCTTCAGTTTCAGCATCAGGCCTTCCAATGAATATTCAGGGTTGATTTCCTTTTTAAGATTAACTGGTTTGATCTCCTGTAGTGCAAGGGACTCTCTAGAGTCTTCACAAGCACCACAGTTTGAAATCATCAAGCATCTATTCCAGGTTGTTGGAAGCTTCTATTTTAGTGTGGAAAACAGATAATGAAAATATAAAGAAGTGAAGTATATGCAGTATTATTGAGTAAAAATACTAAAGAGAAGAAACTAAACCAGTAAGGAGTCAAATAGGCAAACAAGGCATCAGGACTGAGGCTGAGATTTGATCAGAGAGCTTCAAGGGGCGTTCCAGGGGTGACTTTTCAGGCAGAGCTCTGAAGAAGGAGCATCATGCCACAGAGGGAATAGGAAGTGCAGAGGCCCTAGGGCCTGAGGTGTTCAGCAGCCGCAGGCAGGCCAGAGAGCTTGGATCAGAAGGAACGGGGAGGAAGGTGTGGGGGAGGTCTTGTTTTCTGTCCGTAGAACACGTTGTGAGGTAGAGAGCACATGCATTCATCATCTGAAATAAGAAGTGACTACCGTAAAGTAACAAAACGAATTTGAGTTTGACCCAGGCTTGGGACTCCAGTCCTGGTGTCATCAGTCTCTCGGTGCCTGGTCTTCAGATCTTAGCCACAACTGGAATCATTCTGAGTTACAGTATCGTTGTTCAGTCTTCAGATCTATGAGAGGAAAACTCGGCAGGCCTTTCTCAGCTGTGAGCATGTTTTTAAGAAGGAATTCCATAGAACTGCAATGAATGTGCATCTCTTGTACAGCAAGGGTTTTTGCTTGCTTCTTCTTGCTAAAGTACTACAAGGAATTGAACAAGAGGTGGGTGGTGATTAAAGAAGAATTAAGTGCAAACAGCTGTACCCTAGAATCGAATCAACATCTGACATGCACTATGTGGCGCCTCAGAGTGCCCCTTCCTCCTTGTTGAGATGTGAGTTCATGGCATCTCTCCACTCATGAGAGCCTCTCCTTGCTCTGGCTGGTGGCACAAATGCTTCCTTCAGGCCTGTCCATCAGAGCAAGTTCAAGAACTGCTTTGCCAGTGGATTAACACTTTCAGGCAAGACGTGGGTCTGTCTTCCGCACATTTCAGATTTTGTAAGCATTAAGTGCTTTTGTATCCAGCACAGTGCCAACATTAGTCATTTTCACCTTACCGTGGCCCTGAGAAGTAGCTTATCTCCAGTTCATAGATAGTCAAGTTTTGAGCGGTTTAGTAAATTCTTTTGAAAGGTGAAACATACTGTGAAAGAGCCTGCTGTTCCCGGGTGTGGGGAAGGTATTTGCTTGTAGCTATGGAGAATTTTCTTAGTTCATCCACCCCTTGGGGGACAGAAGAGCAGACACCCTTGCCCTCTTGAAGGAAAAGCCTTATATTGATGGTTCTGTGCTGCATTCGGTACCCTCTGGCTTCCTGTCTTACACTGTGACCAGACTGTCTCTTAAATATGAGCTTGCTCTCATGGTTACACTGAATCCTCTGCTGACCCACTGTAGACATGTCAGCTTTTCTTTCTGCCCTGTGCTTTTGGCTCTCGAATGCACACAGTAGAGAGCTTCGCACATCAGTGCTCTAAATACATTTAAAGCAATGTTTTCCAGAATTTTATTACTAGAAGGCTCTGATTAAATAATTGGGGGTGAGTGTGTGCTGAGTTGTTTCAGTTGTGTCTGATTCTTTGCAGCCCTATGGGCTGTAGCCTGCCAGGCTCCTCTGTCCATGGGATATTCCAGGCAAGAATATTGGGGTGGGTGGCCATGCCTTCCTCCAGGAGATCTTCCTGACCCATGGATCGAGCACCAGTCTCCTGCATCTCCTGCATTGCAGGCAGATTCTTTACCACTGAACCCCTGGGGAAGCCTGATTGGAGGGTGACTTATCTCTAATTTATCTGAATCCTTAAATGCATGAGTGATATGCATGCAGTCACATAGACACTCCACTTCTTACTCTGCTTTGATATGAGTGATGGAATTATCATGTAGATCTAGGGGCAGCTGTTCATTTCAAGGGACATTTGGCAATGTCAGGAAGCATTTTTGGTTCTCAAAATTGAGGGGGGTGAAGCACCACTGGTATCTAGAGGCCAGGGATGCTGCTAAACACCCTGCAGTGTGTAAGGCATCCCCCACAATAGGACTGTTCAGGCCGAATGTCAATGGGACTCATCTAGGCATGTCTGTTTTTCACGTTGCCATCTTTACTAGAAACTTGGATTTAGAACCATTCTGTCCTCATAGAAAATACTTTTGTTCTAACATCCAAAATGTTCTCTTTATGTAGGTTTAAAAAATCTTAAAATTACTTTTGTTTACTTGGTTATTTTTTCTTTTCAATTTTCTGTAATTTCTGACTCAGTAAGCTTGGCTAGTCTGCAATGTGAAACGTTATCTGTTCAGAATAAATTGTGTCCTTCTCAGCTCTGATTCTGCTCATCTCCAAGTCTTTACTGGGCACCTGTCAGATTCTCAGACTTGGTGAGTACAGGGGAGCGAGAGGGTTAATGCTTGGGGGTATAATTACCTCAGAGAGGGGGTGTAATTTCCTCAGCTGAAATTACAGTGAAAGGCGACAGCAGGTGATTCAGGCCCTAAACTAAGGAATGCAAAATCCCCTCTGATTCCTTGTTCCCCATGAACAAATCTTCATTGAAGTTTGTGTTGGGTAATATATATACTGCTGAGACTCATTTTTGTTTCTTCTGGAAGAAAAGGATTATTTTCATTTCAGGGAATATACTTGTGTTCATTTCTTTCATTTTTACAGAAATATAGTTGACTTACAAAGTTGTTAGTTCCAAGTGTACAGCGAAGTAATGTTGTTATACATATGTCTGTATGTATCCATATTTTTTTATTCTTTTCCATTATAGTTTATAACAAGGTATCAAATATAGTTCCTTGTTCTATACAGCAAATCCTTGTTGTTTCTCTATTGTATGTGTAGTCGTGTGCATCTGTTAATCCCATAATGCCAATTTATCCCTCCCCAGTTCTCCTTTGGTAAACATACGTTTGTTTTCTATGTCTGTGGGTCTATTCCTGTTTTATATATAAGTTCATTTTTATGTTTTTTTCAGATTCCACATAATAGGCAATATCATATGATATTTATCTTTCTCTTACTTAGTATGATAATCTATGCTATAATGTATTTATTTCTTAGTGTTGATGCTAAGGTAGCCAGGCCATATATTTTGAACATATATTTGTCTTGCATAGATTTCTTGAGTCAAGGAAGGTGGAAAGAGCCCTGACACAATTATTTGTCAGGCTATGCCTGACTTCCAGTTATCTGTGACCTTTCCCATTTCCTTTGTTGGGATTGGGGATCCATCAGTGACTTGAGATTTAAGCCTCGTTCATCTGTCACCTCTGAGGGTCAGAAGTTTGCATATGAGCTTGGTTGGGAGAACTGAATTGTTCTCTGGCAGTGGATCCTATACTGCAGTGACTATCATCAGGGGAGACTACCCGTTATCCTCATCAGTTGTTCTGAGGCTCAAGCCATCCAAAGCATCAATAACTGTGTACCTCCATGTTGGGGGCTTCCCAGGTGGTGCTAGTGGTGGGGAACCCACTTGCCAATGCAGGAGACATGAGATGTGAGTTTGATCCCTGAATTGGGAAGATCCCCTGGAGGAGGGCATGGCAACCCATTCCAGTGTTCTTACCTGGAGAATTCCATGGACAGAGGATCCTGGAGGTCTACAGTCCATGGAGTTTTACAGAGTTGGACATGACTGAAGCGACTTAGCACATGAACACACCTTCATTTTTTGGCTCAGTGGCAACAAGCAATCTGATACGAGTCTAGTAAGGTTTAAGTGGGATGTTAGGGAATACATGAGTTGGTTTCAGATCTGTGCATCTGCTTCCAGGTCTTGCCTGCCCAGTAGACTGTAAGTGCTGGAGGAGTCAGCAGCTACTCTTGAGGGTGAGTTGGAGAAATGTCACTAGGTTTTTCTTATGGGAAAGTGCACTTAATTTTGGTTTCCTCCATTCTTCATCTGTTCATGGTGGCTCATTATCGCTTCTTTCCATGGGGATATTTTAGAGAGTGTTAATCTTTTCCTGAGAGAAAGGACAAGCTGCTTTTGAGAGCTTTGGGAAGGAGGTTGGGTACTAATCAGTGTGCATTGTATAAAAAGTGGAGAGGAAAGCAGGACTGGGGACCAGGACCTCTTTAGGAAGCTGCTGCAGTAGTCCAGGTGAGAGGCAGTGGTGACCAGTACTGCAGTGAAGGAATGGAGAAGCGTGGATGGAACTGAGTGATGCTTCATGGTAGAACTAAGAGGGTATTGAAGACATACAGCTGGACATTAACTAAATCTTTTGATTTTATTCAGCAACTGACAGTAGGGAAAGCGCTGTTCTCCATTCCTACTTGTGTAGCAACAGCTGGGTGTTTATATGAGGAAGAGGGAATGGCAGGCTCCTGAGCAAATTTAAAGAAGTGAATGTGGTTTGATCCATGTGAAACCATCTGAATTTGCTAACTGGTAGTTGTCAAAGTTGGACTTCCCTTGTGGCTCAGCTTGTAAAGAATCTGTCTGCAATGCAGCAGACTGAGCTTTGATCCCTGGATTGGGAAGATCCTAAAGATAGGCTTTTATCCTTGCAGAGGCTGGGAGACTGGGCCCCATCTTTGTATATAGCTTGTTTGGGGGGCCCTTAGTTTTCTTAGGCAGGTGTTTGAAGGCGGGGTAGAGTCATCCTAAGGATGCAGTCTTAAACTGTTCTGAGACTACTTTTGTGTTTGTTCACGTCTTTATAAGCCAAAGTTGAAGCTTTGGAGTGTGGATAAGAGGGCTCAGAGGAGACTGGCTGGAATTTGGTAAAAGCGAGACTCTATAATATACTGTTGTATATTATGGGCAGTAGGGGAAAACGATGAGGCAGGAGTGACTCTCAAGTTTCTCATGAAGCAGCTGAACCCAGGGGGAGGGGTATTGTTATCATTCAGTGATAACAGAGAAAATAAAAAGAAGCCAAGACTGATAGAGAAAGATAAAGAATTCAGTTCTAAACATGACAAGGCTGAACACCTAGAGGTTAGTGCCAAGAGAAGGTGGGTTTGCAGACAGCTGGATTTTAAGGTTCAGACTCAGCAGAGGTGTCTTGGCTAGAGACACTTCCCTATAAATAGGAACTGAAGGCATGCAAGTGGGTTGCTGGAACCTGGTGGTATATGTAGAATGAAAGAGAAAGACCTGAGACTCATAATCTTCTACTAACAATAAGAGCTAATGTTTACTGAGCAGTGCCGGACATCATTTTAAAACACTTTGTCTGTTTTCTCATTTAATATTCCCCAAATAGGAATTCTCTGTAGCTATGTTCATTTGACATATGAAGATCAAATAATTTGCTCAAGGTCAGACATTTTGTAAATGGTCAAGCTTATTGGTTTGAACCCAGGGAATCCATTGCTAGATTCTTGTCACTTACTGATTATTGATTATTCTATGATAAATCCCTGATAATCATGGATGAAAGCAGCATCTCTAGAAAAACTGTGATAAAGTGGACGAGTGGGATGTCAGAGCATCTTCATGATGTCCAAATGCAGGACTAAACACTGTCTGGATGGTTACTTGGGTCTCTCACATTGCAGGAAGAATCTTTACTGTCTGAGGCATCAGAGAAGCCCTGCTTGCTTTGCAAAAGCTCATATATTGGAGTAAACTTAATACCTGGGCTTCCCTGGTGGTTCAGATGGTAAAGAATCTGCCCACAATGTGAGAGAACCAGGTTCGAGCCCTTGGTTGGGAAGATTCCCTGAGAAGGGAATGGCAACCTGTTCCAGTATTCTTGCCTGGGAAATCCCACGGACAAAGGAGCCTGGCATGTTATAGTCCATGGGGTCGAAAGAGTCAGACATACTGAGTGGCTAACAATTTCACTTTTCAAACTTAATACCTAAAGTTTTTTGGCTCTCCTTTTCCTGGAAAACAGAATGTCAGAATTGGAGGGGATCTTTGAAATTATTTAATTTTGTTAATTTATTTGCAGCTATTTAATTCCAGAAAGCATTTGAAATGGTTTATAATGAAACTGAAGAAAAACAAGACAAAAAGGAAGTAAGAAAACCCAGGAAAAGGAAAACAAGTATTTGAAAAAACTAAGAAAAATGTATAAATATAATATTTTAAGGTCCTGCACACTTATAAACTCTAGATCAGTTATTCAAATATCAATTAGCACCCACTACAAAGGAGGGAGCTTAGATAAATGGTGGTCAACAACATAAAAACAGACCCCTTTCTTTGTAGAAATTTAACTAGGAAATTGAAAAGGCCATATAACTTGAGCCTTCATATTCTCATTTGCAGCTAGAGATGTTACATTTGATGGTCTCTAAATTCTTCTCCATCTCTTAAGTGTCCAAGACTTATGCCTTGTTCATACTTAACTCACACTGGTTTTTAATGGGATTGACTGTGTTTTCTTAGATTTGTATTTTTTCTTTTTTTCCCCCACTTCCTAATTTCCTGACTTCTTAGAACCAGTTAAGTCTTGTTGCTTTGTGATTGAGAACACTCTCTGTTAATGGTCATTTGACCCAATAAATAATTCATATTATGAAAAAAATGAAATGTTTCTCTTGGAGTAAGAAAAAAAATCCCATGATTCATTTGTTTTATTACTCACTTAAGATCTATCAGAAATCAGGATAAAGTATCTCAGATATGATAAAGAAATAAATAGGACATTAAAAAAATTTATCAGAATTGAGTTGCTGTACAATGTTGTGTTAGTTTCTGCTGTGGAAAATAGGACTTTTTATACATTTTGCCAAAGCTTATTTTGTCTATAGCTTCTAGAAATCTAGATATCTCACAAAGGTAGATATATGAGCCTGAAAAAGATTGGTAACACAGTTGTAAATATGCAATAGCAGTTAAAAGGGATGGGAGAGGTTGTGCTGCAATAACAAACAACTGAAATCTTGATGGATTAATAATAGCCTTTCTCTTCTTCCTTATAAGAGTTTTCTGCACATCCTGGAGAAGACTCCAGATAGCTGTTTACCAAGCTGATTCAATACAATGACCCCACCATCTTGAAACTAGGTATCCACATTCCCTGTAGGACAAGAGGTCCTGGAGAGTCATATAGGGCTTTACACTGCCTTGGTCCTGAAAAGATTTCATTATTTTTATCCATATTTCATAGACCAGAACTGGCCATATGACCTTGTCTATTTTATTGAATTCCCAGAAAAATTAGGGGAATTTTGCCTCATTGATTTAAATATTTTTAGTCCAAAAGCTCTATAATGGCACAAGTTAAGCTTCTAATGATTCATTCTCTTGGAAATTGTAGGGTTTTTTTTTTAACTGAGATTTCTAATTATTTTCATCAGTTTTATATTTAAACTTTAAAAACTCATTTGTAATATTTATGTATATAAACATCATAATAATTTTGTAAACATCCTTAAAAGTTATTTTTAATAGGTAAAACATAGTGTTAAGCCAAGGGGTGTAAATCTGAACTTGT
Organism: Oreotragus oreotragus; assembly: GCA_006410675.1. Lineage (NCBI taxonomy): Eukaryota > Metazoa > Chordata > Mammalia > Artiodactyla > Bovidae > Oreotragus > Oreotragus oreotragus. The sequence continues at coordinate 332,753 of SJYX01019156.1, read as the reverse complement.
TTTATATGCATTATTTGTATGTTTTGCTAATTTCTGTAGATGCAAGATTTTCACACTGCCTGTTTTAAAAACAAAAAAAAGCTGAGCGCTGAAGAACTGATGCTTTTGTGTGGTGCCTGATAATACTCTGAGAGTCTCTTGGACTGCAAAAAAACCAAACCAGTCAATCCTAAAGGAAACCCGTTCTGAATATTCATTGGAAGGACTGATGATGAAGCCGAAGCTCCAATACTTTGGGCACCTGATCTGAAGAACTGATTCATTGGAAAAGAGACTGATGCTGGGAAAGATTGAAGGCAGGAGGAGAAGGGGATGACAGAGGATGAGATGGTTAGATGGCATCACCAACTCGATGGACATGAGTTTGAGCAAGCTCCAGGAGTTGGTGATGGACCGGGAAGCCTGGTGTGCTGCAGTCCATGGGGTCTCAAAGAATTGCACATGACTGAGCAACTGAAATGAACTGAACTGAACTGAACTCTAGAATAGTTGGGTATTTCCCTCCGGACACATTCAGCTATTTGATTCCAGATATGTAATAAAGCAGGTGGTGGTGGTGGTTTAGTCACTTGGTTATGTCATACTCTTGTGACCTCATGTATTGTAGCCCTCCAGGCTCCTCTGTCCATGGGAGTTCTCAGACAAGAATACTGGAGTGAGTTGCCACTTCCTTTTCCAGGGGACCTTCCCAATCCAGGGATCAACCCGAGTCTCCAGCACTGAAGACTGATTCTTTACTGACTGAGCCATGAGAGAAGCCCAGAGTTATATTTAAATAAGGTAGAGTTTTGACCAGTCAAAGAAAAGTAGGGGAGTTAAGGATGTATGCCAAGGAATGATTAAAGGCTATTGACTCTAAGCTGGTCAAGGAGAGAACTGAGGACATAGGTTGGTGAGGGTGGGATGAAATGAACTGTGAAAAAGAGGTGTGGAAATGGGGGAGAGTTGAATGGGTTGCAGGTCCTGACAGAATCAAGAACAAATGGAGTGGCATACTAGGGAAAACGGGACTAAAGAGAGTAACAGGTTCACATAGGATGCTGAGAATTGATATTTTGGTGGTAAAACCAATATTGCCTAAGACAAGGTTTAGGGTATGATTCTGAAGTGCACAGGGAGAAGGACAAGACCATTGGAAGTTAGGAAATCAAAGCACTGACTGGCAAATGGGTGGATTGCCTGTTTAGTATCAGACTGATGGAAGGAGTTTAAGAGAGATGAGTATTTTAGCCACATGCTAAGTTTTCAATAAATGATACATAGAAGTAACTGGTTTACATGATAAACTCTACTATTGAACTATTAGCTTGTTAAAAATAGAAGCTCTTTATTTTTTATCTTTAATGACTAAAAGAATGTCTAGTGCATAATAGCTATTTAATAAATGTTTGATAAGCCATCAAAAAAATAAAAAAATAAACAATTAGAAATTAATTTGGGAATAAAGGCTGCATAATCATCATTTTGTAGTGGTCCTTGGGTAAATAAGTAATTAACTTGAGAGCTTTAAGTTGCGATATAATGCATTTTCTACTTGTTCATTTTTTTACAAATCAACAAAGAATCAATCTTTCTTTCCTTGTCTAGCCATCAAATACTCTGTGCTGTCTTCTTAGTTATATTCTGAATGGGCTCACTTGTTTTCACTAGTCTTTTCTCGGTATTAGAATTTGTAGTTGATGTGGCTCATTTATCAGCCAAGTATGGAGAGATTCTGAAAGATGTTTTTGTCATTTTCCACTGTCAAAATGATGCATTCGCTTATGTCCTGGTTTCTTTGAAAGAGCTTGAGTTGCACTTATTTTGCAGGGGTAAGGAATGAGAATAAATGATATAACACTAAGTAAACAGAGAATAAAAAAACAAAAAGCAGTGCTCAAAAACCCCAAATCCAAGGCTTCGTTTTTAAGTACACATTTTTAGAGTTAGCGATCATAGAGTAGCGGTAGCTAGTTTCTCGGGTTTGGTCTGTCACCTGCTTGCACTTCGTTACACTGCATACCACAAGTCTTGAGGGCAGAGACGTGGAAAGAGAAGTTGTTGCTCATTCTTCATTGACTCGTTTAGGTCCCATCTATAAAAGGGCAACATGCCAGCCGCAGTTAGGATGTGGCGTGTGGAAACTCAGGCAGAGTTTCAGTGCTGGAGACAGGTTAAGTTTATATAAGAACATTGTCTATTTGATCTTTTATTTCCCTATTTGTGGTTCTGTGGAAGAATTTTTCAGCAGTTTAGTTTGTTCACTGGTCATGAAAATAGGAAAAGACAGGATGTGGTATCTGTTACTCACTACGGAATCTGCTTATTACAACGGCACCCCCTGCCCCACCTCTGACAGTGCTTATAGGAGACAATTGGAGAACACAGCCAAAATGTTTTATGTGCAAAATGTGCAAAATGTTTTATGATTAAAATTCTCACAGACCCTAATGAGTGCATGTGTGCATGCTATGTTGCTTCAGTTGTATCCAGCTCTATGGACTATAGCACACCATGTTCCTGTGTCCTAGGGATTCTCTAGGCAAGAATACTGGAGTGGTTTGCATGCCCTCCTCCAGGGGATCTTCCCAACCCAGGGATCCAACCCACATCTTCTTCAGCTCCTGCACTGCAGTTGGATTTTTTTTATTTTTTTAACCGTTGAGCCAGTTGTGAAGCCCCACAGACTCTAGAATAACTGGATATTGTTATCACTTAAAGCAATTTTATTAAGCAGAATTTACTTTTTTAAAAAAGAAAATATCCAAACTTGTTCATTATTTGTTTGCTAAATAAGTATAAACATTTAATATATGTCCTTTCTGGAGAAACGTTATAGGAAAAAAAAAAATTCCTAGGCAAACTTTGATTCAAATCTGGATCCATAAAACAGAATGTTTTCTGGTTTAAATTAACTTTGAATTTCATTTTTCTCAGTTGGAAAAATAAGGATAATGTAATTTGAACCTCAAAAGATTGTTTTAAAAATTAAATATACAAAGTCTTAGCACAGTTTCTTGCTTATGGTAGATTTTCAACAATTGTTCTTCTTATTGTTCTTTGCTTCCTAATAGCACAGTTTTCCCTCCTCAATATAAAATCCCCTTTGAATTGTAACTCTGTACTGTGTCATTGGTGCCCCCAGGGACCTATGGCAATATTTTTGGTCTGTCATTCTCAAAGCCTCCCTTTTTCCTCTTCAAGAGATTTAGTTTTGATCTCCCCTGTTTGTATGCCTTTGTAGACATGCAGCTAGCAGAGCCAATGTTATACTCTCTTTTTCATTAATAATGTATAGTTTTTTTTTTTTTATCTGCTTTCTTCTACTTCTCTCTGTCCAATGTTCCTGTGTCCTAGGGATTCTCTAGGCAAGAATACTGGAGTGGTTTGCATGCCCTCCTCCAGGGGATCTTCCCAACCCAGGGATCCAACCCACATCTTCTTCAGCTCCTGCACTGCAGTTGGATTTTTTTTATTTTTTTAACCGTTGAGCCAGTTGTGAAGCCCCACAGACTCTAGAATAACTGGATATTGTTATCACTTAAAGCAATTTTATTAAGCAGAATTTACTTTTTTAAAAAAGAAAATATCCAAACTTGTTCATTATTTGTTTGCTAAATAAGTATAAACATTTAATATATGTCCTTTCTGGAGAAACGTTATAGGAAAAAAAAAAATTCCTAGGCAAACTTTGATTCAAATCTGGATCCATAAAACAGAATGTTTTCTGGTTTAAATTAACTTTGAATTTCATTTTTCTCAGTTGGAAAAATAAGGATAATGTAATTTGAACCTCAAAAGATTGTTTTAAAAATTAAATATACAAAGTCTTAGCACAGTTTCTTGCTTATGGTAGATTTTCAACAATTGTTCTTCTTATTGTTCTTTGCTTCCTAATAGCACAGTTTTCCCTCCTCAATATAAAATCCCCTTTGAATTGTAACTCTGTACTGTGTCATTGGTGCCCCCAGGGACCTATGGCAATATTTTTGGTCTGTCATTCTCAAAGCCTCCCTTTTTCCTCTTCAAGAGATTTAGTTTTGATCTCCCCTGTTTGTATGCCTTTGTAGACATGCAGCTAGCAGAGCCAATGTTATACTCTCTTTTTCATTAATAATGTATAGTTTTTTTTTTTTATCTGCTTTCTTCTACTTCTCTCTGTCCCTTCTTGACCACAATTATTCCACTATGAGGAACCAAGGTATTTGTGTTGATCAGTAAAAAAATATATATGTATATATTGGTCTAGGTCTCTATATCAAATAATGGATGAGCATTGGTTTGGGGATTAAAGAATCAGAGAAAATTCAAAGTTACATTAGAGAAAATAAATCATAAAATAATAAAGAAACGTTTGAAAGCATCCATATAAACATTCCTTCAGAGTCCATTCACCAGTAAAATATTTAATTGAGTGCTTATCAGGATATAGAAGACAGAGTTCCTGCTTGCATGCAATTTATGTGTGAGGAGATGGACAGTGAACCAGTAAACCAAATGTAAAGTAAATAACTTACATCTTCATATACTATGTTTAAAATGACCCGGGCTGATAGTACAGATGCTGACTAGGGTAGGGAGGGTCTCTTATATATTCATGGAGAGGCCCAAGAGGTCTTGAAAATGAGGAGTTAGACATTCAAAAACCTATTGGAAATTTGCTTCTGACTAATAGATCAGCAGTTATTAAGGCCCAGTGTCAGCACAAGCTTATAGTCTTCAAAGAATAGCAAGAAAGCTGGTGAGTCTGGGACCTAACAAGCAATCAGCAAGGACGGGCTATAACTGATGAGAATCTCAAAATGAATCCCCTATCTTTTATTTAACTCTGTTTTTAAGAGAATTTTAAAAAAAAAATTTATTTTCTAATCATAATTGCTTTTGATTTATTTAATTACTGGTATTACAAAGCCATTGCTTCCTACTGTTTTCATTTCTCTTTTGGTTTAAGCTTTTACAGGGCTAGGCCTGGGAACTAACCCACATTTATGCTATGTTTCTGAGAGAAAAATTATTCAAATTGCACGGAAAAGTTCAGAACATAGTTCTTTTTAACATGGGGGCAGCTTGCCTTGGAGTGTATTAAAGCAGGTCCTTGTCTTACTGAAAAACCTCTTTATGATCTTAGTTCCTCCTCAGGCTGTACTGAAGATTACATTTGTGCCATCGTGAAGACTTGCTAAAAAATTCCCTGTGACAGGAGATTTAGAGTTGACATGTTCAATTTAATTTTGGTTTGCAGAAACTTCAGCATAGTTAGGGAGGTGGATGTTGTTAATTACCACAGAATTTGTATGTGTTCTGTTTGGAAACCATCTTCAGAAAGAAAGGTTGGTTTTTATTGTTGATTTTGTTGCTGCTGTTGTTTTTTTCTTGTTTCCTCATTTAGCAAGTTAGTTTTAATCTGCGAGACAAGGAGGAGTTAGTCATTGATGAGGGCATTAATCCAAGTCCTTCTTCTCTCTTCAATATTAAAAGAAAAGAAGATGGATGGTGTTCATTTAACATGCTGGCCCCTGTTTTACATTAATCAATCCCTGATTTTTCACATTTTCCTTTGCAAGGCACCCTTTCCATCTCAGGTGCAATGTCAGATTTACAGGTTAGATCTGTGGTGATCTATTCTTAATTTAATAGACACCTGTGTCAATGTATACTTTAGGGAGCACACCTGGTTTCAGAATGATTCCTTTGTATAACTTGAGACAAGTGTGGCTATGAGTCAATCTACTGAGAGGAGAGGGGTTAGCAAATCCAGCCACCGTCCAAATCCATATGAGTTTCTGTTTCTGTCAATAAACTTTTATTGGAACACAGCCATGCCCTTTCATTTACATATTGTCTATGGCTGCTTTTGCCCTGTAAGAGCAGAGTTGACTAGTTGCAGCAGAGATTGTCCAGCCAAAAGTATTCATGATCTGGCTCTGTACAGAAACTGTTGACCTTTAGCCTGCATGTTCAAGTTCATACCCCAAGGACAGCACTTACCAAGCTTGTTTTGCAGGCTCGTCGTGGCCAGCTGCTAAAGCATCTTACTCTGAGCCACTGTGGATAACTCACCGTCCTGACAGATGCTCCTCACTCCACACCTCACTGTGCCCTTCTCAGCCCCCGGGACTCTCAGTCATCCTCCTTCAGGCTGATGTTTAACTCTTGTGCCTTCTAATTGCACTTCCATTCCAGCCTTTCAGTATTGCTCAGAACACCTTACTCCAGTCATCATCAGTTGCCTGTTTCTTATGCATGTGAACCCTGCCTCCACAGTCAGAGTGAAAGTCTCCTGGGAGTTTTGTACATCTTCCCCAGAGTCAGGTTAAGACCTTGGCACATACTAGATGCTCAGTAAGGGGAAGACGCAAAGTGCTATCCTGCATGTAAGCAGAACCAAAGAGCTGTTGAGATAAAGCAAGAGCTGTCGAATTGTTGCATTAATCAGTGTATTATTGTTACTCGTTAAGCAAGCTAATCTTCTGTATATGTTAACTTCAGTGAAGACAGAAACAAAGCAGCAAGCAGTGGGCTTAGCATCAGGGAGTCTGAGTATGGCTTTACCCTGCTTGTCATGTGCCAACAGCGAGCATCCAGCTTCCTGGGTGTCTCCTAGAAGACCTGAAATCAGGGAAGGGAAAAATTGCCACGTTGCAGGCCAGGACAGGTGCACACAGATGCTGAAGTTCTAGGTCTCCATGCTGTGTGCTAAGTCACTTCAGTCATGTCCGACTCTTTTTGACCCTATGAACTATAGTCCACTAGGCTCCTCTGTCCATGGAATCCTACATGCGAGAATACTGGAGTGGTTGCCATACCCTCTTCCAGGGAATCTTCCTGACCGAGGGATGGAACCTGCATCTCTTATGTCTCCTGCATTGGTAGGCAGATTCTTTACCACTAGTGCCACCTGGGAAGCCCTCTAGATGTCCATTAGAAAGCAAATGCAGTAAATTCCCTGTGTGCAAATGAGTTCCATTCTGAAAGTGTGTCTATAAATTGTTTATTTTTCAGTCCAACAAAGTTAGCCTGTGTGCCCAACTAACACAATTGGCTATATAATGCTGTATAAGAGGGAGAGGAAGTGGGAGATGATAAAGCTGAAGAATCATCAACAATAGAAGATGGAGGGCAAGTGTAGTTTCACTCATGACTTACAAGATTGGACATGCAAATGCAAGTTCACATCTTTTCATGACTTACAGGATTGGACATGCAAATGCAAGTTCACATCTTTGAAAGTTTGCAACTTGAAGGTTCGTTTTGAGGTGACTTTCTTTATCTGCCTTATTTTCTCTTGGGAATTGCTTTCTCATAGCTCAAGTAAAAGTATGATTAGACATTTGCTTTCTGGTTAATCCTTCCCCAAAGCCCAACCTCTGTCTTAACATGTCTTGTGAATGTACATGGGGTGGATGGGTCTTCCTTGAAGGACACATTTTGACTCCACTATTGTCAGATCCTTTGGCCAGATGTTAACATCTAATTTTAACTTATCATAATATGTGTTGGTGAAAATTGTCAAGAACCCTTACATTTTCAGCAAATACCAGTGCCCATTCAGACACTATTTCTGCTTAAATGCCTTCAATGAGCTCAGTGTTGAACGGTGGAAATATTGCCTTGGCTTCTTCCTCTGAAAATGGAGGACATCCTCATGGCCTGGGGAATTTTTTTCACTTTGCAACCATCAATTGCTACCCACCTCTGCTATGAATGCTTGGTCCCCAGACCCCTTCTCAGCACCAGTGTGGCACTGTGGCCTGTTTTAATTTTGTCCTCTGCAGAGTTGGAGGTGGGACCACTGACAGCCTCTTGGTGAATTTCCAAGGTAGCAATGATCTCAATAAAGAATCCATTTCATTGAATTATAGAATCTTACTTCTTTTACCCTCTGTGCCCTTTTGTGCGCCCCAGACACTGCTTCTCTGGGAAGTCACATGCAGGTGGGATTGGGATGGAGAAGCTAACTTACCCCTTGTGTTTTTAAACCTGCTGCTGCTGTCTCCTCTCCACCCAGGCCTAGTGATATGCTGCTCACCAAACACATGCACTCTCCTGTTTCATGTACCTCTTCCTCCAGGCCCTTCTCCGGAAAGGTTGTGAGGGGAAGGAGAAGAGGAAGAAAAATAAAGGGAGAGGAGGTTAGCGAGATGTGACAGGGCAGGGATCTCAGCATTCCATCTCTGCATGGATGCAGGGGAGTGACTCAAGCTGGTCCTGAAAGAATCTACTCCCTCTGTCCACATTCTGTATTTAAGGATTTCACCTAGCATATACCAGATGAGCTTCCCTGGTGACTTAGATGGTTAAGAATCTGCCTGCAATGCCAGACATCTGGGCTCAATCCCTGGGTCTTGAAGATCCCCTGGAGAAGGAAATGGCTACCCACTCCAGTATTCTTGCCTGGAGAATTCTGTAGACAGAGGACTCTGGTGGACTACCTCCATGGGTTGGTTCCCAAAGTGTTGGACACGACTGATGACTAACACGTAGTAGGTATTCTAGTCTGCTCTGGTTTCAGAGGGATGTGTGGAAATACAATGGAAACACAAGATTCAGTCTTCTTGCCTATAGGTGGAAGTTGTTGGGGGTGGGAGTGGGCCAAGGGTACTTCCTGGAATGTCAGCTGAAGAGTCATGTGTTGTTTCGTGTCTCACTTCTTTCTGCACTGCAAGTTGTCATTCTTCCAAAATTCAAGGCCACGATTCCCCAAGAAAATCCAGCCCAGCACTGGCCCTGAATCATTAGGGTATGAGCTCTGTGTTTTCCAGTCTGTCATCAGGATGAGCAGCCTCTCCTGGGATAAAATCTGAAAGTGGTCCATACATGAGAATCAGATTTCCTGTTTCTATGATCCCATTGCCTCAAGCTGGCTAGCTCTCTTAATTTTCTGACATCTCACTGAAGCAGCTTGATGTGATAGAAGGAGAATGTGCAGGTTTTGAATTCTGGCAGAACTGGGTTCAAGTCCCACCTCTGCTTCTTGACATGACTGTGGGCAAGTTATGTAACCTCTGGCAGCCTTCTGTTTTAATCTGTAAACAAGAAGTAATAATATTTACCTCATCAAATGGCTGTAAGGAATAAAAATAACTTTGAAGATTAAAGATAATGTTGACACACAGTAACCTCAATAAACAGAAGCTACAAATTCCATGTATGTAACGTCTCACTGATTTACCTGGTTTAAGTACCATGAATGATACTAATAAATAACCTTTTTATGTCCTTCTCTCTACTCATCATAGTAGGGATGTTATATGGCACTTGTTTCAACATGCACTCTTTTTAACAGTTTTGAAATAATACTTCTGCCACAACCATGTCAAAAGGTAGAAAGCAGTGGGTGTCCCCTTGGAAGCCCTTGGAGATGAATAGCTGTAAGTGGAAAGTGTGGCACATGCCATGATGTAGTCACTCTTAGGTTGTTTTTAAGGTTACTCCAGATTCAGAGTCACACAATTTCCGTGTGCCCAAAATATTTCATGGTCTTCGATCCAGTACCTTATCCCAATTTCAAGACAACTCTGGTTTGAAGGAAGTCAGGTCGGCCTTGCTGCATGGGACTCATCACTTCCTGACTCCTGGGAGCTGACAAAAGGAGGGATTTCCTTAGTTTTCCTTTGAGCAGCTTGTTCCTGTGTCACCCAGGGAACTGAATTATGAGCAGGCCGGAGGAGCACTGCCTTTTGTAAAGGTTAAGAGCAGGCACTGTGGAATCAGCCCACCTGGGTTCCAACCTAAGCTGCTGTGTACACCAGCTGTATGGCCATAGCAAATCATTTGAACACTCCATGTCTCTGTTTTCTTATTTGCAAAATGGGATACTTCTAGTCCTCCCATCAAAAGGTACAGGCAGGAGCTTAGAATAATGCCAGCATCATCAGCAACATCATTGTGGCAGCCAGAAGCCTATGTACTGTGTCTCTTTGAATATATAGCAGCTGACTTTTAAGCTCTACGTTGCCCATTTACCAATCACAGATCATTAAGTGGGTACATCAGTTAAAGAATAGATTTAGCTTTCTTTGTGTTACTATTCTGCATGAATTATGTAGATACTTGTGTGTGTGTGTAGGTACATCAGTGCTCCGTTTGATGAGCCATACTCTGTGCTTGACACTGTGCTAAGAACTCTGCACCTAATTTTTTGTTTTTATTGTTTATTGTTGGCTGCACTGGGTCTTTGTTGAGGCTGTGGGTTTTTTCTAGTTGTGGCTTGTGGCCTTAGTTCCCCCCCCCCCCCCCTTCCCTTTTTTACATTTTTTTTTATTAGGGGGGGGGGGGGGGGGGCATCAGGCTCCTCGGAAACTCAGATTTTCCACCACACTGACAGCTCAGGTGGAACTTGACGCCAGAGGCTCACCCAAGCCAGGCGGACTTTCTGCAGGGGATGGGCATCACTTGAAATGGGGGCGCACTCACTATACAAAGAAAACGACCGAAAGGGCCACTGAGGAAACAGGTGCAAAGACGCGGTCCTCCCACAGGCCGAGGGCTTGGGTTTTCAGCCCGCCTCCCTCCCCTCCTCCGCAGCTCTGCCTCCTTGGGTCTTTACCGACGCTCGCCAGCACGGATGCCCCAGGGACCATCTGGTCGCCCCTTCCTGGTTACTCATCCTCCCTGCCCACTCTGTGGTCGTCTGTGTGTGGGAAGAGCCTGGAGGCGCGGCGGGCGGGACCCGTATCCAATCCTGTCTCAGACTCGTGCTCAGAGCCCCGCCACCCCAGGGTCCACCCCAGGGTGAAGGTCATGCGGCCCACTCGCCGGCGTTCACTCCCACCCCC
>SJYX01019156.1:284582-319708 GCA_006410675.1 Oreotragus oreotragus | reverse complement strand
ACATAGGATCTTCGTTTCCTGACCAGGAGTCAAACTCATGTCCCTTGCATTGGAAGGCAGATTCTTAACCACTGGACCACCGGGAAAGTCCCTATGTTTTAATTTAACCTGAAGTAATCCTTTGAGAATTTTGAATACTTTCATAGCTCATTTTCAAAGGACACTAAGGCACAATGAGAAAAGTAACATACCCACAGAATTTGGACTTTAATGTTCAAACATTTAATGTTATGTTTTAAAAAGACCTATGTAACTGGCCTACTTAATCAGTGACCATAGGGGATGCAAAATCATTTAGGTTGTGTAGGCCTCAGATAAAGTCATATGTTCAGGAAAGTTTCTCTGTATAAAATGTTACATATCTGAAGTTCATAAGTGGAAAAAGTGTTAGTTGCTCAGTTGTGTCCAACTCTTTGCAACCCCACGGACTATAGCCCACCAGATTCTTTCCTTGAAATCTCCCAGGCAAGAATCCTTCCGTTCTCCAGGGGATCTTCCCAACCCAGGGATCAAACCCAGCTCTACCATCTGAGCCACCAGGAAAGCCCAGAGACAATAAAACTCCAAATACATATTTTAGAAAAGTGACTATTGGAAGTTGTATTGTCTTGAATATTGAAATTCTCTTCCCTGGATAACTTGTTCCAAAGGTTTAGCTATGGGAATAACTTTTGTCTCTAACTGTACGTTGTTGTTTGCCTAAGGTCTAGTAGGTTGACGTTTTCCTAGCGTGTTGGATAAACATAATACTTTCATAACTACTGTGGGCCAAAGAAGCCAGCATGCTCAAAGTGATTATGATACCTGTTAAATCCAGCTATGCAGTGATGGAAAAATCTTCCTCTAAGAAACCCTTGAAAACTTAAAAATACATTAAAAAAAATATATATATATATAAATGTTTTGGAGGATGTGGTGATGTTGGGTTTATTCCCAATGTGTGTTCCTAGGCTCTTGGCTAGCTCTTGGTTTCAAGATGGAAGTACAGCTCCCTCTTTCATGGAAAGCACTTCAAAATTGAAGTGTTAGTGACTGAGATCTGCCTGCTTTTGAGAGTTTTAGAGGGTTAACCCCTCTGGGCCTGATTTCCTCCTTATATATTTCTGTGTTCTCCTCTGGAAGCAGAGTCAAATCAAAGATCCATCCTGGACTCCGAGCATGTCCAGGAGACAGCTCAGTGGCAGCAGGATGCCCCACCAGCTCTCCTGGTGATTCCATATTATGTAAATTGGATGGAAGCAGAGACATACCTGCCTCTATTGAAATGTGAATGAGGACAGGGAAGATTTCAAGTTTTGTCCTCCTGTTTCTATCCCCAGCAACTGACAGATTTGAAATTGGATATTAAATTCACGGGGCTTCCCAGGTGGCACTTGTGGTAAAGAACCCACCTGGCAATGCAGGAGACATAAAAGACACAGGTTCAATCCCTGGGTTGGGAAGATCCCCTGTATAGGAGGGCCCAGCAACCCATTCCAGTATTCTTGCCTAGAGAATCCCATGGACAGAGGAGCCTGGCAGGCTATGATCCATTGGGTCACATAGAGTCCAGTGCAACTGAAGCGACTTTAGCATGCATGTGGTAGCTAAGAAAACAGACCTTGGAGCCAAATTATTCCCACTTAAAATCCCCACTCCTCCACTTACTAGCCATGTGACAGTGGACAGATTAACCAAATTAGTACATTAACCATGCCTCAGTTTCTGCCCTTGTAAAAGCAGATAATAATCATAAACTGCTAACAAAGGAGCCTGGCAGAATATTAGAGCTTTATAAGTATTTGCTGTTACTGTCACTACTGAGTGGTGTGAGAAGAAGAAAAAGTATATTTTTCAGCCTCCTGAATTTGGGGATGAGAGATGAGTACCTACAGTCACCTGATACTCAACCTGAAGGAAAGAAAGGAATGATAGTCAATAGAATTTAAGTATTCTGCTGAATTCCATTAGCTTCCCCCCCTCTTTTTTTCCCCATGACGCTTTTCTCATTTACTGATTCAAATACTTCTGTCACATGAACTATCCTCTTAACCTTAGGCAAGTGGCTTAATTCTTCTAGGACTCAGTTTCCTCATCTGTGAAATGAACAGCATAGCAAACTAGGAAGGCTGTGAGTTTTAAACAAGTGAATCCATGAAATGAATATGCAGCAGTGAACATTGTGCTCAGCATGGGATCAGCACTTAATAAACCATAAGTGTGTTTCCACTATTATTGTGAGTTGCTGCTGCTAAGTGCTGCTAAGTCACTTCAGTCATGTCCGACTGTGTGCGACCCCATAGAGGGCAGCCCACCAGGCTCCTCCGTCCCTGGGATTCTCCAGGCAAGAACACTGGAGTGGGTTGCCATTTCCTTCTCCAACGAATGGAAATGAAACGTGAAAGTGAAGTCGCTCAGTCGTGTCCGACCCTCAGCGACCCCATGGCCTGNAGGGCAGCCCACCAGGCTCCTCCGTCCCTGGGATTCTCCAGGCAAGAACACTGGAGTGGGTTGCCATTTCCTTCTCCAACGAATGGAAATGAAACGTGAAAGTGAAGTCGCTCAGTCGTGTCCGACCCTCAGCGACCCCATGGCCTGCAGCCTCCCAGGCTCCTCGGTCCCTGGGATTTTCCAGGAAGAGTACTGGAGTGGGGTGCCACTGCCTTCTCCATTATTGTGAGTGCTCATCTTAATTCCTCTTTTGCCATTAAAAGCAACAGTAACAGGAAGACCAAATCTAGAAGAAAGTTGCTTCAAGTGTCCATCGTCAACAAAGTCCTCTGGGAGCCGCCATGCGGTTCCTCAGCTGTGACTTAACCCCTGAATGTGTTTGGGACTCAACTACCTGTGACGTGTCAGTGTTGAGATGATTTGAGTAGTACTGCTGTCTACTTGTTGATTATGACTGTAGATTTGCCAACTCTATGTATAATTAAACCCAGTCAAGGCTCCAGGTGTGCTGCTAGCCAGATCTGATTTATTTAGGCATTTTGTTTTAAAATGAATGCCAGGGTAAAATTTGTTTCTTTTGTTCCACAAATGCCTTAAAAATCCAATCTCTGTGTCAGTGACAAGTATTGATATACTTTGTCAAACAAGAAATATCTTCAGCTTCTAGAACTGAAAATTCAATAGTTTTCAGCAGACTTTCCTAAGATAATAATGTAATTTGTCTTTCACAGAATATTGAAGGCAAGCCTTGAAGGTGAGGGCAAAAAGCCCATTTATGCCTCAAATTAGAGAGATAATTTACAGAGAACAGCATTTATATTCATTTGAATTTAACAACCTGGAATGGCAAAGTTCACATTGGTGATTATTTCCACCCAAGATTTTCATTGACAAAAAGGAATAATTATATGTTCTGCTTTGAAAATTAGACACATTTAATGTTGTATATGGCAGATTGGAGGCAGTTAAAACCCCAAGGAACCAAAATGTGTGAGGAATGAGGTATTCTGGTTAATTGAATTTTCTGATTGTTGTATTTAAGCAGATGATGGTTTTACAATTTTAGGTATGAGAATATTTCTAAAATGCTTGAGTCTAACTTCCTACCTTCCTGTAACTTGTGAAGAAGATCTGTGACTAAACTGGGACTTCACTAGGATTCTACCTATGAAAGTTTTATTGTCGTGGTGGTGGCGGCTGACACTTTGCTTTATTTTGTGTTATTTTACTTAGAGCTTCTGTGTTTGTGGTTTTCTCTTGTCTCTAATTTATGAGTGTAATAGGGATATACAAAACTGGGATGATGAAAGCTTTCAGCTAGTCTGAATTCTTGAAGAAGTTCTTTGGATGTGGATATGGTGAAGAGGAAAGGTAGAACCAGAACTGAACACTGTTTCTTGGCTCATCCCCTCCAAGAGGACCAGATCTGCAGGACAGATGCAGATCTGTCCTGGCCAAATTGTGAAATTGGCAAACCTTTAAGTTCTCTACTTTTCCTCTTTGGGGTTCTTTGCTTCTTCCCACTTCTCTTGAACAGATGCTTTTCTGCAGTTTGAGGGGAAGAGCATGGGAAAAAAAAGTATTAAACCAATGCATAATGGAGCAGAGAGGTTACTTTCTGACTTCTGCAGCTTTAGATCCACAGAGGTTGGTTCATTTCACTTAAGAAATGTGCTCCTAAATTAATCCCCTGTCCATGAGAAGCATCTGCTAGCACCATGGTAAAGTTGTCTTTAAGCCTTACCTGGAACTCCAGTGACTTTCCAAGGCACAGAGCTGGCCTGAAAATCACTCTGCTGCCCACTGACCTGTTTTCTCTCCTCTAGTTCTCCCCATTCCTTGGGATCCCACATAAGCTCCAAGCTGAGCCACTGCTCTTGGCACATCTTCATATTTTGCTTGGTTCATTACCAAGAACTGAAACCTAGTCAGGAGTTTTCAATTTGCTGTCCTCAGGCATCTTAAGATCTCATCAAAGATGCAGTACATGGTGGCATGGAGAAATGGAATAACAACAAAGTTAGTAAATGATTAAGTGACAAAATGACAAATGTGTCAGGAAACCAGAATAGGAAGGCAGTGCCATTGGTTGGGAGTACGGAGCTTGATTAAGAGCCTCCAGACCAGTCTGTGTGCTAAAAGAGGACAAAGATATTCTGGTTTGTGGGGACAGACTGGGAAAAGAAAGGCCTGAGGTTGGAAATGCTCAGGAATCAGACTGAGCGGCATGGTTAGTGAAAAAAAAAGAGAGAGAGAAAGAGAGAAACTTAGTATAATAACTCGGCCATTCACCAGGCCCGTATAGCATACAGAACTAAATTAGCATGAGGAGAGAGCTTATGGCTTAAAATAACCCAGTATCCTCCTTAAGGTCACAGATCTAGTCTCAGGAGCATTTAGTAGGTGGCCTGGGCTTCCCTGCTGGCTCAGATGGTAAAGAATCTGCCTGCAATGCAAGAGACCCTGGTTCAGTCCCTGGGTCAGGAAGATCTCCTGGAGAAAGGAATGGCTATCCACTCAGTAGTTTTGCCTGGAGAATCCCATGGACAGAGGACCCGGGCAGGCTACAGTCTATGAGGTCAAGAAGAGTTGGACACGACTGAGCAACTAACACCCTTGATGGTAAACATGAAGAAATGGTGTGTGATTATATTCAAATAAAACTTTCTTACTTGCTAGACTTTGTCACTCCTTTGCTCTTGTTCCTCCAGTTCACAAGCACAGTATCACCTTCAGAGAGTGACTCAGAAAGTGACCATCCTCTGCCTTGGAAGGTCAGCTTACTTCTCACATGAACAATCATGGGATCCCCAGCATGGTGATGAGCTTGCTGAAGGCAGGCATTGCTCTATTTCTTTCTGTCCTATAGGAAAAGATTTGAAGACCTATGGGGGACGGGATATACCATATGAGGAGAAGATAGCTAAATTCAGAAAGTAGGAAATTAATTTTTATTTTCAGAAATGAAAATAGTTCAGGAGAAAAATGTCAAGGAAGGGTTTTGGTACATTTTCTAAACATGGCTTCACTTTTGTTTGATAATCTGTACTTATGCTCATGTGCATGATATCTTTTCTCAAATAATTACCTCATTCCAGCTCTTGACTCTTTGGAGAGACAGCGACCTGGTCTCCACTCTGTTGCTCTCCACCCTCAACCCCTACCCTGCCCTCAATGAACCAGGAATGTAGCTGGAAGTACCCAGAAAATGACAGGAACTCCTTAGCCGGGACTCCCTCACTTATTCTGTAATTAAGTCTTGGAAGATGTGTTGGAGCAGAAGGGTTGCAATTAGTGGTATCCACTGGGTATCACAATATGAAGGGGGCTGATTCTGAGCATAACATCAGGCCATTATTACATCAAGTAAAGGAATTCTAGAAGATAGAACTCACGGCCTTAAGTGGCATCTGGAGGTTGAGTTTGTTCTCCTTGACAGTGCAATTATCTCAGCTTGTTTCTGTCTGCTGAGAGGTTGCAGTAATATTTCACCTGGCGTTCCATCACATGAAAATGTTTTGATACCTCTTTGAATAGCATTGTTTTAATGTTAATAAATCCATAATGGTCACACAGGCAGGGGTGGCATATGAATCACTCTGGAAGGGATGCCCATTAATCAGCTCCTTGGGGCTCATTTCCTTCTCCATTCCCTCCAAGGATATGACATCTATGAGGAAGGAGACTAGCCCCTTTGCAGGTATATAGCATCCATGTTCTAGAATCATTTTCCTCAATGATGATCAGATTCAGGCTCTCTGCACAGATAAATGAAATATGACACATGGGTAATCCAACATAATTCATAATTTTTAAAATAAATTTATTTATCTTAATTGTAGGTTAGTTACTTTACAATATTGTATTGGTTTTGCCATACATCACCATGAATCTGCCACAGGTATACAGTTTGCTTTGCTTTGAAATATGCCCTGTATTCAAACACAGATGTAGCCACTAATTAGATGAATTTACTTTATATAGAGTTAAAAGTGTGTAGTGAAGACAACTGAGTGACTTCACTTTGGCTTCTCACTTTCATGCATTGGAGAGGAAATGACAACCCACTCCAGTATTCTTGCCTGGAGAATCCCAGGGACGGGGGAGCCTGGTGGGCTGCCATCTGTGGGGTTGCACAGAGTCGGACACGACTGAAGCGACTTAGCAGCAGCAGCAGTGAAGACTTGATTTGTCCAGTTCAGTTCACTTCAGTTCAGTCGCTCAGTCANACTCCAGTATTCTTGCCTGGAGAATCCCAGGGACGGGGGAGCCTGGTGGGCTGCCATCTGTGGGGTTGCACAGAGTCGGACACGACTGAAGCGACTTAGCAGCAGCAGCAGTGAAGACTTGATTTGTCCAGTTCAGTTCACTTCAGTTCAGTCGCTCAGTCATGTCTGACTCTTTGCGACCCTGTGAATAGCATCACACCAGGCCTCCCTGTCCACCACCAACTCCTGGAGTTCACTCAGACTCAAATCCATCCAGTCATCTCATCCTCTGTCATCCCTTTCTCCTCTTGCCCCCAACCCCTCCCAGCATCAGAGTCTTTTCCAATGAGTCAACACCTGTCTCTTATACACATCTCAACCCATTCCNCACCACCAACTCCTGGAGTTCACTCAGACTCAAATCCATCCAGTCATCTCATCCTCTGTCATCCCTTTCTCCTCTTGCCCCCAACCCCTCCCAGCATCAGAGTCTTTTCCAATGAGTCAACACTTCGCATGAGGTGGCCAAAGTACTGGAGTTTCAGCTTCAGCATCATTCCTTCCAAAGAAATCCCAGGGCTGATCTCCTTCAGAATGGACTGGTTGGATCTCCTTGCAGTCCAGGAAGCTGCCAATTTTTACTGTTTATATCTGATGTTCCGATGGTACCAGTTCAATATTTCTCTTTTCCAGCTTACTCTGGAATGGG
The DNA here is from genome assembly GCA_006410675.1 of Oreotragus oreotragus. Taxonomy (NCBI): domain Eukaryota; kingdom Metazoa; phylum Chordata; class Mammalia; order Artiodactyla; family Bovidae; genus Oreotragus; species Oreotragus oreotragus. The sequence goes on along the minus strand of SJYX01019156.1, from coordinate 312,361 downwards.
CATGAGCAGAGTTTTTGAAGTCTTAAGGTCTCTTGGCTTCTAAGATACATAGAGGTCATTGGGATATCAGCTAAATACCTGAGTGTTTGTGTCACAATTGTCAAGTTACTATTGTCTCATTTTTTTTAATATATATCTTTCATTGAAGTACAGTTGACTTACAATGTTTCAGGTGCACAGCAAGGTGATGCAGTTATGCAAATACACATATATTATTTTTGAAATTATTTTCCATCATAGATCATTACAAGATATTGACTATAGTTCCTTGTGGTATATAGTAAACCTTTGTTTCTTGTTGCATATATATTTTTTTAGTTATAAATCTAGCATCCTATTCATACCAAGTCAAGCAAGTAGAATCAAAATATATTTTTTTTAGTTAGGAAAAATTCATAAGTTTTCTAACATATATATTATACATTTATGTATATATGTATGTATACAAAAACTTTTCTACTACACTTTAGAAAGAACATTAAAAAATGAAGATATGGAGAAACTGAAGAACATAAACTAAAAGAAATAGGAGCACTGAATATGAAATTGAAAAAGTGAAACAAACTAGATAAAAGTAAAAGACCATCATATGATCCAGTTGTTTTTAAACATGACTGCTCGTTAGAAACATATCTGGAACTCTGGAGAAACAAAGCAATACCTGGGCATTTGTATTTTTCAAAAAGATTTCAAGATAAGTCTGATATGCATCTAGATTTTAAAAAGTGATTACAGGTTTTTCTATTAAATCCTAGTTTTGGTGATATCAGTTCAGTTCAGTTTAGTCACTCAGTCGTGTCTGACTCTTTGTGACCCCATAGATGGCAGCACGCCAGGCCTCCCTGTCCATCATCAACTCCCAGAATTTACTCAGACTCATGTCCATCACGTTGCTGATGCCATCCAACCATCTCATCCTCTGTGGTCCAATTCTCCTCCCACCTTCAATCTTTCATCAGGGTCTTTTCAAAAGAGTCAGTTTTTTGCATCAGGTGGTCAAAGTATTGGAGTTTCAGCTTCAACATCAGTCCTTCCAATGAATATTCAGGACCGATCTCCTTTAAGATGGGCTGGTTGGATCTCCTTGCAGTCCAAGGGACTCTGAAGAGTCTTCTCCAACAACACAGTTCAAAAGCATCAATTCTTCAGAGCTCAGCTTTCTTTGTAGTCCAACTCTCATATCCATACATGACAACTGGAAAAAAACATAGCCTTAACTAGATGGACCTTTGTTGACAAAATAATGTCTCTGCTTTTTAATATGCTATCTAGGTTGGTCATAACTTTTGTTCCAAGGAGTGTTTTAATTTCATGGCTGCAGTCACCATCTACAGTGATTTCGGAGCCCCCCCAAAATAAAGTCTGCCACTGTTTTCACTGCTTCCCCATCTATTTGTCATGAAGTGATGGGACCAGATGCCATGATCTTGGTTTTCTGAATGTTGAGTTTTAAGCCAACTTTTTCCACTGTCCACTTTCACTTTCATCAAGAGGCTCTTTAGTTCTTCATCATTTTCTGCCATAAAGGGTGGTGTCATCTGCATATATGAGGTTATTGATATTTCTCCTGGCAATTTTGAGTTAAGCGTGTGCTTCATCCAGTCCAGCATTTCTCATGATGTACTCTGCATATAAGTTAAATAAGCAGGGAGACAATATACAGCCTTGATATACTCTTTTTCCTATTTGGAACCAGTCTGTTGTTCCATGTCCAGTTCTAATTNGAAGAGTCTTCTCCAACAACACAGTTCAAAAGCTTCAATTCTTCAGAGCTCAGCTTTCTTTGTAGTCCAACTCTCATATCCATACATGACAACTGGAAAAAAACATAGCCTTAACTAGATGGACCTTTGTTGACAAAATAATGTCTCTGCTTTTTAATATGCTATCTAGGTTGGTCATAACTTTTGTTCCAAGGAGTGTTTTAATTTCATGGCTGCAGTCACCATCTACAGTGATTTCGGAGCCCCCCCAAAATAAAGTCTGCCACTGTTTTCACTGCTTCCCCATCTATTTGTCATGAAGTGATGGGACCAGATGCCATGATCTTGGTTTTCTGAATGTTGAGTTTTAAGCCAACTTTTTCCACTGTCCACTTTCACTTTCATCAAGAGGCTCTTTAGTTCTTCATCATTTTCTGCCATAAAGGGTGGTGTCATCTGCATATATGAGGTTATTGATATTTCTCCTGGCAATTTTGAGTTAAGCGTGTGCTTCATCCAGTCCAGCATTTCTCATGATGTACTCTGCATATAAGTTAAATAAGCAGGGAGACAATATACAGCCTTGATATACTCTTTTTCCTATTTGGAACCAGTCTGTTGTTCCATGTCCAGTTCTAATTTGCTTCCTGACCTGCATACAGATTTCTCAAGAGGCAGGTCAGGTGGTCTGGTATTCTCATCTCTCTCAGAATTTTCCACAGTTTATTGTGATCCACACAGTCAAAGGCTTTGGCATAGTCAATAAAGCAGAAGTAGATTTTTTTTTTTTCTGGAACTCCCTTGCTTTTTTGATGATCCAGTGGATGTTGGCAATTTGATCTCTGGTTCCTCTGCCTTTTCTAAACCCAGCTTTAACATCTGGAAGTTCACAGTTCACATTTTGCTGAAGTGTGGCTTGGAGAATTTCGAGCATTACTTTGCTAGCATGTGATATGAGTGCAATTGCATGGTAGTGCAAGCATTCTTTGGCAATGCGTTTCTTTGGGATTGGAATGAAAACTGATCTTTTCCAGTCCTGTGGCTACTGCTGAGTTTTCCAAATTTGCTGGCATATTGAGTGCAGCACTTTCACAGCATCATCTTTTAGGATTTGAAATCGCTCAACTGGAATTCCATCACCTCCACTAGCCTTGTTCATAGTGGTGCTTCCTAAGGCCCACTTGACTTCACATTCCAGGATGTCTGGCTCTAGGTGAGTGATCACACCATGCTGATTATCTAGGTCATGAAGATCTTCTTTGTACAGTTCTTCTGTGTATTTTTGCCACCTCTTCTTAATATCTTATGCTCCTGTTAGGTCCATACCATTTCTGTGCTTTATTGAGCCCATCTTTGCATGCACCAGCATTCACATTATAGGGGTCCCAGAGGAGAAGAGAGAGAGAAAGGACCTGAGAAGATATTTGAAGAGATAATAGGCAAAAACTTCCAAAAAATGGGAAAGGAAATAGTCAAACAAGTCCAGGAAGCACAGAGAGTTCCAGGCAGGATAAACCCAAGCAGAAACACACCAAAACACATTGTAATCAAACTGACAAAAATTAAAGACAGAGATAAAATATTAAAAGCAACGAGGGAAAGATAAAAAATAACACACAAAGGAAGTCCCATCAGGCTATCAGCTGATTTCTCAACAGGAACTCTACAGGCCAGAAGGGAATGGCATGATATATTTAAAGTGATGAAAGAGAAGAACTTACTACCAAGAATACTCTGCCCAACAAGACTCTCCTTCAGACTTGATGGAGAAATCAAAAGCTTTCCAGACAAGCAAAAGTTAAGAGAATTCAGCACCACCAAACCAGCTTTACAACAAATGTTAAAGGAACTTCTCTAGGCAAGAAACACAAGAGAAGGAAAAGACCTGCAGAAAATAAACCCAAAACAATTAAGAAAAATGGTAAAGGATCATACTTATTGATAATTACCTTAAATGTAAATGGATTAAATGCACCAACCAAAAAATATAGTCTGACTGGGTGGATGAAAACATGTGCATATATGCTCTTCCATTTGCCACATGACTCTGCTTGACACCCCACCCCAAATTGTATGCAATTATTTCATGCTGCTGCTGCTGCTGCTGGTGCTGCTAAGTTACTTCAATCGTGTCCAACTCTGTGTGACCCCATAGACGGCAGCCCACCAGGCTCCCCCATCCCTGGGATTCTCCAGGCAAGAATACTGGAGTGGGTTGCCATTTCCTTCTCCAATGCATGAAAGAGAAAAGTGAAAATGAAGTCGCTCAGTCTGTCCGACTGTTAGCGACCCCATGGACTGCAGCCCACCAGGCTCCTCCGTCCATTGGATTTTCCAGGCAAGAGTACTGGGGTGGGGTGCCATTGCCTTCCCCGGCAATTATTTCATATTGCTCAGTTAATCATGTTCCCATTATGGCTTGCAATTGTAATTATATTTTCTTTTTTTTTACATCTTTTACTATTGTGACTATGCAACTAATACTCACTTAATATCATTGTATCATGATTGGTCAACAGAAAAATAATGGAACTCTATATCACCAAACATATATCACCTATATCATATAACTCTATACCGCTATATCACATATAACTCTATATCACCTGCTTGGGTTTATCCTTCCTGGGACTCTCTGTGCTTCCTGGACTTGGTTGACTACTTCCTTTCCCATATTTCAGACGTTTTCATCTATTATCGCTTCAAATATTTTCTCAGGTCCTTTTTCTCTCTCTCCTTCTGGGATCTCTATAATGCTATAATGCAATGTCTGTGCATTTAATGTTGTTCCAGGGGCCTCTTAGGCTGTCTTCATTTCTTTTCATCCCTTTATCTATATTCTGTTCTGTGGCAGTGATTCCTACCGTTCTGTCCTCCAGGTCATTTATCTGTTCTTCTGCCTCAGTTATTCTGCTATTGATTCCTTCTAGTGTATTATTCATCTCTGTTTGCCCTTTAGTTCTTCTAGGTCTTTGGTAAACATTTCCTGCATCGTCTCAATCATTGCCTCCATTCTTTTCCCAAGATCCTGGATCACCTTCACTATCATTATTCTGAATTCTTTTTCTGGAAAGTTGCCTGTCTCTACTTCATTTCATTGTATTTCTGGGGTTTTATCCTGTCCCTTTATATGGGACAAAACTTTCTGCTGTTTTCATTGTGATTAACTTTCTGTAGTATGTTTTTTTATTATTATTAGTCACTGTGAGACTGTGCTTCTTCTTCTGTCTGCCCTCTGATGGATGAGGCTAAAAGGCTTATGTAAGCTTCCTGATGTAGGGGACTGGTGATGGGAAAAACTGGGTCTTGCTCTGGTGGCCAGGGCCTTTCTCAGTAAAGCTTTAATACAATTATCTGCAGATGCATGGGGTTACACTCCCTTTGCATAACTCAGAAGAATTTGCTATATATTGAGCTCCCACTAGCTTATTAGTTCTTTGGCCTGGGGTCACCCAGCCCTGGCATCCACAGGCTCTGTGGTAGGGTTAATGGCAACTCCAAGAAGGTTTATGCCCAGGGGGACCTTCTAGTGCCCCCATCCCTGCAGTGAGCCCCTGCTGACCCACACCTCCACAGGAGGCCCTCTAACACCAGCAGCTAGTATTGTTTCAGTCTTCTGTAGGGTCACTGCTCCTCTCCTCTGGGTCTCGGTGCATGCAAAATTTTGTTTGTGCCCCCAAGACTGGAATCTCTGTTTTCCTCAGTCCTCTGGAAGGTGTATAATAAAGTCCTGTTGACCCTCAAGGCCAGATTCCCTGGGGATTCCCAGTCCCTTTGTCGGGTTCCTGGGCTGGCAAGTCTGACATGGGGCTCAGAAGCTTCACAACAGTGGGAGAGCTTCTTTGGTGTTATTGTTCTCAGGTTTGTGGGTCGCCCACTGTTGAGATGGGATTTGATTTTATCATGCTTGCACACCACCTACTGTCTTGCTGTGGCTTCTTCCTTGTCTTTGGATGTGGGGTATCTTATTTTGGTGGGTTCCAGTGTCCTCCTGTTGATGGTTGTTCAACAGCTAGTTGCAATTTTGGTGTTCTCACAAGAGGAGGTGAGTGTGCAGCATTCTACTCTGCCATCTTACTACTCTCTCTTAAGAAGCCTTACAATACTATTTGCATAACTCAGAAGAATTTGCTATATATTGAGCTCCCACTAGCTTATTAATATGTGGGCACCACATAAAATTATTTTTGTAAATGTGTCCTTCAAACATGAGACAGATTATATTATTGGCTACAGAGCATAAAGAGCATCCTAGTGAGTTTGTCCTTTATGCAAATTGATGGTTGATATTTGGCCTTTTTGCTGGGAGGAATTACCTTCTCCACGACTAAATGAGGAAACTCAACAAAATGCAGATTTGAAATCTATGAGAAGTCTTGTACCTGCCTTGTGGTCTGATGATGAAGCAGAACAAGGAAGGTAGAGGTTATCATCAACCGGGATTCTTGGCTCTCTTCACAAATGTCAAATCAAATGGAAGTTTTTCTGTTGTTTTTTTAAGCTTGTTTGACCTTTATCAGAAAGTAGCACTGGGCATAAGATAATCATTTTGAGTCACTAGGGAACACATATAAAGGAGAGATTTTATTCACTTAGCCTGGACTTTGCATGTGTGTTGTTTCAGTTGTGTCCGACTCTTTTCGACCCTATGGACTGTAGCCCACTGTCCATGAGATCCTCCAGGCAAGAATATCAGAACGGGTTGCCATGCCCTCCTCCAGGAGATCTTCCAGACCCAAGGATGGAACCCACATCTCCTGCGTCTCCTGCATTGCAGGCAAATTCTTTACTGCTGAGTCACTCAGCCAGGACTTCAGCCCTTACTGAAAATTCTTGAAGATTGCGATGGTGCTAAATTCTCTATTCTCTCTACAGACACTTATGTAGCACCTACAGTGCTGTGTGCACCAGGCCTTGAGGCATGGTGGTGATGATAGAAATGCTGCAGAGAACTTGCTGCCCTGAGGAGCTGAGAGCAACATACAGCCTGCTCAGAAACCTTCCAAGAAGGGCTGCCATGTGGCCTGCCGTGCCCGTGAGTGCTACGCAGCTCAGTGTGGGGAGAGTTATGCTCAGCTGAGGGATTCTGAGATGATGGACAAGTGGCCTGGAGCTACTCCCTGGTTAGTGGAAAGGAAGGACAGACATGATGGGGGTCAGAGTAAGAAGTGGCTCACATGCATACAGCAGTTTTTAACCCCATCTTTCTCCTTTACCTCTGTGTGTGTGTGTGGCGGGGCGGGGAGTGAAAGTTGCTCAGTTATGTTCAACTCTTTGCAACCTTATGGACTATAGCTCACCAGGCTCCTCTGTACATGAAATTCTCCAGGCAAGGATACTGAAATGAGTAGCCATTCCCTTCTTTAGAGGATCTTCCCAGTCCAGAGATTGAACCTGGGTCTCCTGCATTGTTGGCAGATTCCTTACTGCCTGAGCTATTATCTACGATAAAGATTTCCAGTTTATCACCACTTCGTCCCCTACTGGGCCTCCTGGGAAAGCCCCTCTTTGGTACCACATTGTTATCACCTGGCCCAAGACCTTGCCTCTTGACCCAATTGCTACAAAATCATCACTGATTCTCCAGCTGAACTATTTACTACCAAGCCATGTTTCTCAAAACACCTTTTCCACCAAGTCTATTTCTGCTAAGAAAGCAAAAGCAAGCAAACAGAAAACAAACCCTACAGGCCTTTCCTGCTCCTCCAGGGTCTGGCACACACTCTCGAGCCTGGTGTGCCTTTCAAGCAGGCACTCCAGCTGGGGTTTGGGGTTTGCTTCTCTTGAAGTCCTTGATGGTTTTTTTTTTGATGCAGATTTTTTTATTTGCCACTTTTCTGTATTCTCAGTTTCCCTTTCTGAAAATAGAATTCTCTCATCCTAACCCCAGGGCAGTGACTATTTTTGGCAAAAGCCATCCAGAAGCCATTGCCTCTCAACTCTTCCCAGCTCTGCTAACTCTCTCCTCTGCTCTGGTTATAAAGCGGGTACCACGGGTGTCGCCTCATTCCTGTCTCATGTACACCGCTTTGTGGACTCTTATCCATGGAGGATTAAGGATCACTGAAAGCAGTGACTAATCCATGGCTGGGACAAGTTAGGCGCCTGCCTGCTGTGTGGCTGTGGCCGATACAGAGAACTGAGCCTGAGAGCTAGTGGTCTCCTCCTGCTTTAATGAGAGCAGTGCTGAGAAGAGACAACAGTGTGGGTGATGCACAGTTAATCAAGACTTTGGGTGAACATTATATTCCCAATTAAATATGATTTAATTCTGCTTATAGTGGCAGAAAAATATTCTTACAGTTCTTTTGTCTGATTACATCACTTGCTACATTAAGTTCATTAGGAATATTAGGCAATGAATAAAAGCCAAAGGAAATGAACCATTTTTAATGAATGAAGAATAGTATGGAGGCCATTTACTAGCCAAGATGAATAGTAGCAATAAACTAGAGATTCATTTCTTTGACACTCTGTTTAAATGCATGCCTGTTGCCTCTTCCATTCAGAAGCATAGATTGAGCAGGCTGTAAAATTTACAATGTTATTTGGAACAACTTTTTTTTTTTTTTAGGAAATGCTATAGCTTATTTCAGCTGAGGAGTCTTAAACGATAGACTATGGATAACATCTTGAGAGCTAGGTCCTCTTATCTAGTTGGGATGAGGGGAGTATTTTATACATTTTTCTGTTTCATTTAGATAACTAGGTAGTTTCACTCCTAACTGGAACGTGCTCATTCCAAGCCATCTACCTTTCAGAAACACGTGCAAAGCCTTTACCCCAGTCTTGACTTGGAGCCGGACTCCTGCAGCCAGAGGCTTTTTCAGAGATTTGTGACCGTGAAAGGGAAAATCTTTCCAAAGTTTAAAATTCTGCGAAATTTCCAAAGAGATAGCCACTGCACTTTTGGAGGGATTTTAATCGAACCAAGAAATAAAAGCAAAGCCATCATATCTTTCCATCACTGCCTAACCCTTTTAAAAATATGTATTAAAATTTATATCACTTGGATATTCATGCCTATGGCCTTCAAAACTTTTTCTTTAATCCACTACCCTCTCCAATCCCCAGGAGAAACCACAGTGCAGATAGCAATTAAGAGACAGCTGGTTTCTTCCACAAAATGGGCTTTTTTTTTTTTTTTAAAGTGCCTTTTCAAACCCTCTGCTTGTAGGGAGTTGTGCTCCTTGGCATTTCTGCCTTCTGCATAGGATACCCACTCCCTAGGACCTCAGTGATTAAAGGCTGTACCAGAATTTTTTGTTGATAGCTTTCAACAATCAAAAGTCAATTTATTTCTACTTTAAATGTTAAAAAATATATATATGAAGGACATTTGAGTCTCTAGCAGAACTCAAGAGACTGAGGCCAAGTGAAAAAGGTGGTCTCTGTCACACCCACCAGTTCTGCCTGGGGATTCTGTCTCAAACTTGTCCTTTCTCCACATCATCCCAGTACAGGCCCAAGATATCCTTACCTGTCCCAGGAAAGGGCCAAGATATACTTTTGCAAGAACCATCCCTACCCATGTACTACTGCAGGCAGCCTCTTATGTTCCAGGATCTCACCACCAGAGCTGATTCCTAACAAATCCAGGGGCATCAATCCTAAGCTAAAGTCTCAGAATGGACTTTCCCTTTGCAGGAAGGGTGGAGTACGTGATCCTTCCATCATTTGTTTTGTCCTTTCATGAATGGGAGATGGGCCTGAGCAGTACAAGAGGACTAATAGAGAAAAAAAGGAAGGAAACTACCTTAACTGTGCTTGATTCCTTTATGTTGCTATTGTTTAATCACAACAGACTCTTTTGTGACTGGCTGGACTGTGGCCCACCGGCTCCTTATCCATAGGATTTTCCAGGCAGGAATACTGGGGTGGGTTGCCATTTTCTTCCCCAGAAGATCTCCCCAACCCAGATTAAACTCGAGTCTCCTGCTTTGGCAGCAGATTTTTTACCCATGAGCCACCAGAGAAGCCCTGAGTCTTTTACATACATTACTCTATTTAATACTGTAAGCAGACCATTTAAGGAGGCATTATTTGTCTATCCATTCATCCAACTATCCATGCATTTTATACTGATTTATTCTTTCAACAAATCCATACTGTACCTGCTACTGTTTCTACAGTTTTACATTGCCCAACACAGTTCATATTCAAAGCCCCTGCTTTCATATAGCTTACCTCCTAGTGAGAGAGAAAGGAATTAAGCAAATCTTATTATGTGCATTTGACCATTTAAGTCTTCCATGAGCACAAGGACCATAGGACATTTGTAGTTATGCACTGACCTACTCACATTGTGCTTTGAAAAATTTAACTCAGCAGAGCATCTAGAACAGAATGATATGGAAGAGTCAAGGGAAGGATGCCTGTTAGGAGAACACTGCAACAATTTAGGCACGAAGTACTGTGGGCCTGGAGAAAGCCAAGGTGGCAGAAATTATGAGGAAAGATGGATATTAGAGGGGCTTCCCTGGTGGCTCAATGGTAAAGAATCTGCCTACCAATCAAGAGACATGGGTTTGATCCCTAGATCAGGAAGATCCCCTGGAGAAGAAAATGGCGACCCATTCCAGAATTCTTGCCTGAGTAACCCCATGGACAGAGGAGTCTGGTGGGCTACAGTTCATGGGGTTGCAAAGAGTCGGACACAACCTAGTGACCAAATCAATAACAACAACATCGATATTAGAATATTTACAGATGAAAAGTCCTTGGTTCTTGGCCATTAAAGTCACATAGAGAGCAAAGTTGAAGAAGACTCAAAAATGACTCTGCAGTTCCAAATTTAGAGAATTGGGTGTCTGGAGTTCCCTCTAAGAACATATTTTAGAGAATGGTGGGAAATGGAAAGGGATGATTTCTCTGCTGTCATATTGACTTACAAACATCCATAATTAGAGAGACATAGCTATATCACGGCACACTGCTCTATGGCATTGTTTGAAGGCATTAAATGAGTATTTGCAGTTTCTGACAATACAAAGAAAACCTTTGATGCAAAGGTGAATTAATATTTGCTGGGGGGTGGTGGGAGATGATGAAAAACAAATGAGCAAACACAACCACAATCACTGCAAAAATCTAGAATTAATGGAGCTCACCCTTTTAAAATTTAGGGACAGCATTTTAAAAAACTCTTTCTGTTTGCAGTTTCTGATTGTTTTTGCCTTGTTTTAATATTTGGCCTCCACTGCCAGCCGCTTCGCCCAATTAACATTGCCTCCAAATGGATGATTATTATATTTTCTGTGGGGGGTGGAATAAAAAGATAAGACTCTTTCCCAAAGTATCAGGGTCATATATGCATGGGTGAGAGGACTTATTGGTGACCTTGAAATATGACACCACCCTTACGGCAGAAAACAAAGAAGAACTAAAGAGCCTCTTGATGAAAGTGAAAGAGGAGAGTGAAAAAGTTGGCTTAAAGCTCAACATTCAGAAAACTAAGATCATGGCATCTGGTCACATCACTTCATGGCAAATAGATGGAGGAAACAATGGAAACAGTGAGAGACTTTATTTTTGGGGGGCTCCAAAATCACTGCAGACTGTGACTGCAGCCATGAAATTAAAAAACGCTTGGCTCTTTGGAAGAAAAGCTATGACCAACCTAGACAGCATATTAAAAAGCAGAGACGTTGCTTTGCCAACAAAGGTCCATCTAGTCAAAGCCATGTTTTTTTCCAGTAGTCATGTATGGATGTGAGAGTTGGACTATAAAGAAAGATAAGCACCATGGAATTGATGCTTTTGAACTGTGGTGTTGTAGAGGACTCTTGAAAGTCCCTTGGACTGCAAGGAGATCCAACCTATCAATCCTAAGGAAATCAGTCCTAAATATTCATTGGAAGGACTGACGTTGAAGCTGCAACTCCAATATTTTGACCACCTGATGCGAAGAACTGACTCATTTGAAAAGACCCTGATGCTGGGAAAGATTGAAGGCAGGAGGAGAAGGGGATGACAGATGGTTGAATGGCATACCGACTCAATGGACATGAGTTTGAGTAGGCTCCAGGAGTTGGTGATGGACAGGGAGGCTTGGCATGCTCCAGTCCAGGGGGTCACAAAGAGTCGGACATGACTGAGTGACTGAACTGAACTGAATTCTCCAAGAAAGGGAGAAATGCTCATTCTAAGTTGCACTGAGTCAAGAGGATCTCTGCTGGGCTGCACCTCCCTTCTAACTGAGGCATTTGTGGCAAATCTTTGAAAGAGAAGTGAGTAGAGGTTAAAGGACTAGGGGTGTGTGTTTGGGGAGGTGATGCGTTAATGGCTGACATAGGTGTCTGCCAACTGAAGTTTCCACATTTACCCCAAATGCTCCCATCCAGTGTAAACAGCTGTCATCCAACTCCTGATAGATGCCTGCAACTAGCAAGGGAGCAACATTTGCAGAGAAGACCTAAATCCACTATTCCAGAAGACTGTAGCCAAACCACTCCCTTTATGCTTGGCCTGAGTTCCTTGTTTTGGTGTAGTTTTTTTTTTCCCATTTACACAGCTTCTTTTTGTGTATATGTTTACATATGTAGAAGATTTAGACAATCAATAATTGATGGTGATTTCTCTCCAGAGTCTGTATCACACAGTAGAACTCTGTGTTAATCATTACTACTCCTGTTGTGCGTCAAGTGTTCAGTGAAGATTTCCTAAATGAAATATCCCTCTAAGGTTATGTCCAAACTCAGAATTGTTTTTCTTTCCTCTGTCTCCCCTTAGATTATAATACTCAAGTTTTTCATTCTGTTATTTTCCTTTGATGGTTGCTATGAATTAAGTGTATGGCCAACTACACTGAACATTTATCTAAATGTTAGAGTGTAAAAAATGGCATTTTAAAATCTAGTTTGATCCTGAACAAATCTTTGTGATATATACATATATCTCAAAGATATGTATTTACACATCGCTTCTTCACATTTTATAGAAGAAATAGGAGTTATCATTTAGGTGATTGTTTCTCCTGGAAATCAGGCTAGTCATCGGCAGAGACAAAAGTGAAAGCCCAGGGCTGGGATGGCTTCAACTGCCCCAGGGTACTTTCTAGGTTATGGTAAAGGGAGAGAGGTGAACGAGATCAACAGTTCATTGACCGAATTGTGTGGGTCACTGATGTTAAGGGAAAATGCTTTGCAGATGAAGGATGGGGAAAAAACTTAGTAAATGCAGTCTGAGCGTCCTCCTCCCCTGTAATACCAGGGCAAGCTCTGAGGTTGTCTCTCTTATATATTGTGATTCCATGTACAATTTTCATGTAAAATTCAACCCTGAATATTCATTGGAAGGACTGATGATGAAGCTGAAGGGCTTCATCTGGTCACCTGATGTGAAGAGCCAACTCATTGAAAAAGACCCCAAGGCTGAGAAAAGATTGAGAGCAGGAGGAGAAGGGAGTGACAGAGGATCAGAGGATTGGGTGGCATCACTGACTCAGTGCACATGAATTTGAGCAAACATTGGGAGATAGTGAAGGACAGGGAAGCCTTGTGCACTGCACTCCATGGGGTTGCAAAGAGTCAAATGTGATTTAGTGACTGAATGACAACAGCAACTAACATACAATTTCATTTGAAAAAAAAAATCTGAAATGTCTACTATATCTCTCAAACAGTTTAAAAACCACTGCACCGTGTTTTGTGATACTGTTCACTTGTGACTTTCTAAATCTTTGGCATCAGATTCTTCTTCATTAAATAAATTGGTATTTATTCATTTGGGAAAGCATCTCTCTTTACTTATAAGCTGTTGACCCTGCACGGAAATGTTAAGGCTTTAACTGACATTGATTTTGATTTTAAATGTGCTTGGTGACCATCCTAAACCATTCCAAGAGGCCTCACAGTTCAGCCAGACTTTGTAATGCTGTTTTGGGTAAGTTCATGGGTTGAGCCTTGATATTCGATGTAGTCCCACATAGGTTCATTTCTTTAATCTAGCAAGAATGCTCTTCAGAGCCACCTTTTAATCCCTAAGCATTGGTTTAAGGTTTAAGTGCCACAGGGAACACTTCTACACTAGGAGGAAAGTAGAGACAGCCTGAGCAGTAGTTTTGATTTCGATTCCCTCCCCGAATTGAGGGAGACTTTGGCTCAGTCAGATCCCAGGGAAATTCCATCAAAATGAGTTTGGCCAAGTGAAAAACGAATGCTCTGAATCACTGTCTACAGCATTTCCCTGACCACTAGATCAAACATGTACATTATTACTCTTTGTGAAATCCTGGGAGGTAATTTAACAGAAACACTTAATTCTGACCTCAGACTGTGCAGTAAAAAGGGAGTGGCAGGGGGAGAGCCAGGAAAAGGGGGACGAAAGGGAATTCTATTGTGGACTTGGTAGATTTAGCAGAGAGAGTTCTACACTGAGAACAGGGAAATTTGGGTTCTTGCCCAGATGCTGAAGCCAGTGAGCTGTGTCGTAGTGTTGATCACTCAGTGATGACCAGCTCTTTAGAGCCCGTGAACTGTAGCCTGCCAGGCTCCTCTGTTCATGGACTCCTCCAGGCAAGAATACTGGCGCATTCCCTTCTCCAGGGGATCTTCCCAACCTAGGGATCAAACCCGGGTCTCCAGGGTTGCAGGTAACTTCTTTACTGTCTGAGCCACCAGGAAGCTCCTGTGCTATATTCATTTAATCATAGCTCTGCTTCTTGATGCCCTTATCTGCCAGTACATACTGCTGGCCTCGCTCTCTGAGGAGCTGAGCCTCCCCCCTTGTCATGATGCAGCCCTACCTATAGGACGAGCTCCGGCCTCATAAGACCAGGGCACACCCGCTCTTTGGCTTCCTCTCCCTTCTCTGCTGTATCTAACTGCTCAGGAAGAAGTCCCTCTCCTGCCTAAATTGAATCTTTTCATATACACTGGAATGCTAGTCCCCACGTGGCCAAGTTTCTCTCATCCACCGTATTTGCACATTTGCTAAACATTTTTTACTTACTCAAGCTAAGTGGTGCAACATTTTATAAGCTTCTCTAGGTGATGAGTGTGTCAGTGCTGCTAGAGGCGGTGGTGTCTGTGGCCAGAGAGCTGTTGCTGTCTTTGCTGTCTCGCCCCTGATGCTACCATGTCAGATTCACCTTGAAGGAGCCATATTGGGGTTAGCTCTAAGCAGAGAGCTGTGCTGGGCTTTCAGGGAGCCTCATCTCTGTCATGTCTGCTTCGCTTTATCCTGTCCTCTCATCATTGCATCCCCACTTCTGCCTTCCCTCTGTTCTCTTCCTGATCTTAAAGCTGAGACTGAAGTGTGAAACGTCAAGGGCAAATAAAAACACCCGCTAAGCCACTGGATCTTGTCATCTGCGTCACTCATGCAGACTCCAATTCAAAGCCATCTAAAGAGTGCTGTTTGCCCCAGCACAAACTCTAAGGAGTTGACTCTGCCTTGAAAATATAGGGCCATAATCAAGGCACTATTTTTATTAGCAAAGAGAAAAATCAAAGCTGTGATTTCTTTTTGCATCTTTGCCTTGTATTTTTCACTCAATAGGGTAGGTAGAATTCTGTATGTTTATTGCATATTCAAAGAATTCTGCTAGGCCTAGTGAAAGAAGGATTGCATTTACAAGTGGTTCTGCCATACTGCTTAGTTGACAATGTGGTCGTTCAACCATAACCACTATGCACTGCAGTTTTCTTATCTGTACAATAAAGATGAACCGACTACTCCTGCCTTCTGGGGACCAGATGAGGGAATATGTGTTGGTGGGCTCTCAACTGTGATCAGTAGTCCCTGGAGTGCCATGGAAGTCCTTGGAAGGCAGCTTTGGGGAAACCAGGGAAGGAGGTGGGTGTGAGACTTGAGCATCAACCCTCCCTCCACCTCCAAGACCCCAGCAGCTCCACTGAATTCAGCAATAGGGCAGAACTTTCCAGAGTGTGACATGAGGCACATTACTTTTACACTGGGCTTCCCTGGTGGCTCATATGGTAAAGAATCCACCTGCAACGCAAGAAAACCAGGTTTGATCCCTGGGTGGGAAGATTCCCTGCAGAAGGGCATGACAACCCACTCCAGTATTCTTGCCTGAAGAATTCCATGGACAGAGGAGCCTGGGAGGCTACACATTACTCTTTGGACTCTTAATATACTTTACATTAAACCAAGTTTCTTAAAGTGATGAGAAAATAGAGATTAAAAATATTAGAAAGATTTTGTTTTTAAACTCAGGACCTTTCAGTGCCTTTACTATGCTTGAGTATTTTGTGATTTCCAAGTTGAGAGAGACAATGGATAGTCCTCCCAGACTTAGCTGAATATAGTAATTTTTTTGAGGAGAATTCCATAGGACTAATATTTCTTGCAGACTTTGTCACTAGGAAATAGTAAAACAGGACATAATTCAATGCTAACTGTATGGCATACATCCTGTCAGTAACCAGAAAGTCAAGAGTCTGGCCTAGGTTAGTAGAGAAAGTGGCTGGCTCTCAAAGAACCCATGAATTTTGAAGAGATGGATGCATGCATGCATACTCAGTCACTTCAGTTGTGTCCGACTCTTTTCGACCCCATGAACTATAGCCTGCCAGGCTCCTCTGTCCATGGGATTCTCCAGGCAAGAATACTGGAGTGGGTGGCCATGCAACCTTCCTTCAGTGGATCTTCCCAATCCAGGGATCAAACCTGAGTTTCTCACATTGTAGGCAGATTCTTTACCATCTGAGCCACCAGGGAAAGATAATGGTCATGAGCAAATCAGAGAGAGTTATGACAAAGGAAAAGATAAGATTAGCAGTAGCAATATCTACTGAGCTTTAAAAAAAAAGAATGGGCCAAGCAGATTAATCAATATTTGCTTGCATTTTCTCACTTTATCTTCCTGAGATAGGGGCTACCATCCTCACCATTTTGTAGAGAGGAGAAGAGAGGTGGGGCAATCTGTTCAGAATCACACAGTTACTAAAACGCAGAGCCAGCATGTGAACTCAGGTCATCCAACGCCAGAATTTCTGCTCTTTATTACAAGGTGCTGCCTAGGAGAGTAGGCTGTGGGTAGGGGTGAGGGACTCACTGGTAAGTGTGAGAGGCCATGCAACCTTCCTTCAGTGGATCTTCCCAATCCAGGGATCAAACCTGAGTTTCTCACATTGTAGGCAGATTCTTTACCATCTGAGCCACCAGGGAAAGATAATGGTCATGAGCAAATCAGAGAGAGTTATGACAAAGGAAAAGATAAGATTAGCAGTAGCAATATCTACTGAGCTTTAAAAAAAAAGAATGGGCCAAGCAGATTAATCAATATTTGCTTGCATTTTCTCACTTTATCTTCCTGAGATAGGGGCTACCATCCTCACCATTTTGTAGAGAGGAGAAGAGAGGTGGGGCAATCTGTTCAGAATCACACAGTTACTAAAACGCAGAGCCAGCATGTGAACTCAGGTCATCCAACGCCAGAATTTCTGCTCTTTATTACAAGGTGCTGCCTAGGAGAGTAGGCTGTGGGTAGGGGTGAGGGACTCACTGGTAAGTGTGAGTGGTGCCAGTTGGAAATAATGCTGGGAAGACTGTATGATGCTTGATTTCAGATGACCTTGAGACTCTGGATAGAGCTCAAGCTCATCACGTTTAAGGCCACTGTGTAAAGTTGTGCATACCTATAGTTGTGAGCTATACATTGTACAAGACACCCTATGGGAGGGACAGGTAGGGGCTACAGCAGTCAAGAAGAGGGATCCCATTTAAATACTAAGTTAGGCTTAACCCTGTCCACATTGAGCAAGGGAAAGCCTTTTAAACCTCCTTGTCCACCATCTCCTCCAAGTGAGCTTGCCTCATGGAAATTTGTCATAGTAAGTTTGAAAGACATACTTAAGATGAACACAGAAAATGTATTGGAAGCTAGCAGTGTCCATGCTGCGTGTTTCCCACTTACAACAGGAGAAATCACTATGGGTGAGTAAAAGTCACTCAGTCATGTTACTCTTTGCAACCCCATTGACTGTACAGTCCCTGGAATTCTCCAGGCCAGAATAGTAGAGTGGGTAGCCTTTTCCTTCTCCAGGGCATCTTCCGAACCCAGGGATCGAACCCAGGTCTCCCGCATTACAGGTGGATTCGTTATCAGCTGAGCCACAAGGGAAGCCCAAGTGAAAGTGAAAGTTGCTCAGTGCTGTCCAACTCTTAGCAACCCCATGGACTAGTTCTCTAGGCCAGAATACTGGAGTGGGTAGCTTTTTTTTTCCCTTCTCCAGTGGAACTTCCCAACCCAGGAATCGAACCGGGGTCTTTTGCATTGCAGGCTGATTCTTTACCAACTGAGCTATCAGGGAATCCCCAGAAATCTCTGTGTTAACATTTAATGGTAAAGGCAGCACCAGCATCCAACCATGCGAGTGCCATGGGAAAAGAGAATACTCGAAAGCTCCATCTATAAACTAGCTTTGGAGAAAAAAAGAGTTGTTCTACATATGGATTAATTTTTTAATTACTAGGCCAACTGCATGCTCAATTCATTTGTTCATATTTTGTTTTTAGAAATAATTCAAACAACTCAAATTTATCAATATATTTGTTTCTTTCATTTTTGCAAGGACAGGTAAAGAATGAGGCAGTATTTAGATCAGTGATTTTCAAACTAGTTCAGGTGGTGGAACATCTGGAGGGCAATAAGATTTTGAGATACTTCATTATTTTTTATATTTTACTCTGTTAAACTAGGATTGTGTGTTACAGTGAAAGTGTGGTTGCATCATGTTGGACAATAGAAAATTATACCCATGACCATTCATATCCACTAAAGAACAAGCTTCCATGATCAAATGCCATTCAAGTATTTCTCCTTTATGCATCTGTTACCACTTTTTAAATAAAGTAGTCTTAATGTCAAAGGTGGCTACATTTAAAGAAAAAAATGAACTAAAAAAGTGATCTAATCATATTTAATTGCTATGATTTTGAGGAAGATCAAACATAAAGTTAGCAGTATAGCTTGGGGTTTCACTTGTACATATTTTGGGAATCAAGGCTCCAGATTAGTTTCTTTGTCCATTGGTGCTGCTATAACAAAATACCATAGACTGGATGAATAACAGAATAACAGAAATGTATTGCTCATAGTTCTGGAGGCTGAGAAGTAAGGTCAAGGAGCTAGCAAGGTAGTGGCTTTTGGAGGAATCATTCTTCTGGGTTCATAGCTGGCACCTTCTCAC
This sequence comes from Oreotragus oreotragus, assembly GCA_006410675.1. Taxonomy (NCBI): domain Eukaryota; kingdom Metazoa; phylum Chordata; class Mammalia; order Artiodactyla; family Bovidae; genus Oreotragus; species Oreotragus oreotragus. The sequence continues at coordinate 293,499 of SJYX01019156.1, read as the reverse complement.
TGTTCCTCACATGGGGGAAAGAACTAGGGATTTCTTTGGAGCCTCTTCAATTCAGTTCAGTTCAGTAGCTCAGTCGTGTCTTACTCTTTGTGACCCCCACGAATCACAGCACGCCAGGCCACCCTGTCCATCATCAACTCCCAGAGTTTACCCAAACTCATGTCCATCGAGTCGGTGATGCCATCCAGCCATCTTATCCTCTGTCGTCCCCTTCTCCTCCTGCCCCCAGTCCCTCCCAGCATCAGGGTCTTTTCCAGTGACTCAACTCTTCACATGAGGTGGCCAAAGTATTGGAGTTTCAGCTGCAGCATCAGTCCTTCCAATGAACACCCAGGACTGATCTCCTTTAGGATGGATCTCCTTGCAGTCCAAGGGACTCTCAACAGTCTTCTCCAACACCACAGTTCAAAAGCATCAATTCTTCATCATTCAGCTTTCTTCACAGTCCAACTCTCAGGTCCACACATGACCACTGGAAAAACCATAGCCTTGACTAGATGGACCTTTGTTGGAGCCTCTTATAATGACATTAATCCCATTTGTGAGGGTTCTACCCTCATGACTTAAATACCTCCCAAACTCACATCCTAAAACTATCATTTTTGAAGTTACAATTTTAAACATAAAAATTTGGGGGGACACAGCATTCAGACCATAGCAACATGAATATTTGCAAGAAGTGTTTCAAATCCAACTTGTCAGTAATAATGCCATTTGTTAAGGGCTTAAGGTGTGCCGACACTCCCTGGTGATGTAGAGGCTAGTGGTGGCCACCTCACCACCACTGGTCAGGGAAGCCTTTCTTCTTAAGGCTTCTCTAGTGGCTCAGATGGTAAAGAATGTGTCTGCAATGCCGGAGGCCTGGGTTTGATCCCTGGGTCAGGAAGATCCCCTGGAGAAGGGAATGGCCACCCACTCTAGTATTCTTGCCTGGAGAATTCCATGGACAGAGGAGCCTGACAGACTACAGTCCATGGGATCACAAAGAGTCAGACAGGACTGAGTGACTAAAACTTTCACTTTAAGGTGTGATACATGTTTTTTCCATANAAGATCCCCTGGAGAAGGGAATGGCCACCCACTCTAGTATTCTTGCCTGGAGAATTCCATGGACAGAGGAGCCTGACAGACTACAGTCCATGGGATCACAAAGAGTCAGACAGGACTGAGTGACTAAAACTTTCACTTTAAGGTGTGATACATGTTTTTTCCATATATCATTTCAGAATCTTCACAAAGGAGCAATGAGATAAAAGGAACAGAGGCACAGAGAGGTCAAGTAACATGTCTAGGGCTCCCCAGGCCTCACCAGGTGGCACTGGTGATAAAGAACCTGTCTGCCAGTGCAGGAGACTTAAGAGACGTGGGTTCAATCCCTGGGTTGGGAAGATTCCCTGAAGGAGGGCATGACAACCCACTCCAGTGTTCTTGCCTGGAGAATCCTATGGACAGAGGAGCCTGGCAGGCTACAGTCCATAGCATCAAAAAGAGTCTGAGATGACTGAAATGAATTAGAAGGCACAGGGCTGCACGGCTAATTTGTAAGAGTGCTTGAAATGATGACCTCAGAGACCACCCTCGTCTCAGCCATGATGTCTGGGGTTCAGTTACATTTGCTACAGCCAATGAACTTTTCTATTTCTTGAAATATCTGATCCCAAGAATGGAATGTCTAATAGCAGGGTTTCTGGGATGGATGTGGGCTCTGTGGCTTGACAACTGGTGATCTTATATCCTGCCTGTTCTTCTTGTGGGCACACCTCTGGTTACCAGAATCACCAAAAGTTCAGGGCAGCGTGGTAAATTGCTTTGAAATGTCTGTTTCCCCTTCATTGCCTTCTCTCCTTTAGTTATTATTTTGCCCTTCTTATTCTGCCCAACTCTGTTCTTATTGAAATCTCCCTTCAGCCTTTGGCATGACCCCAAAGTTGAGACCTTCTTACTGCCCCATTCACTAGCCCATAAAATATTACCATTCTGGGACTTAAGTCTTCAATGTCACCTTGAATCTTTGCTAATGCATCTGGGGCTAATGATGTCTCAGTATTACCATTCATATGTCAGGCACTTAGATTAGAATTCTCAAAGTGGGAATTTTCACATCAATTCCCATTAGAAACAGTAGAGCTAGAGAAATATGAATCCTGGATTCATACGTCAGTTCCACATCTCATTCGAGCTTGTCATTTACCTCTCTGAGCCTCACTTTTCTACTCTGTACAATGGGGATGATTACATCTAGCCTAAGGGGTTGTGGAGATGATAAAGGATATGACGAAGATAGAAACTAGTATAATAAATTCTCATATCTGAGAGACTGTACTAATTGTAAATTAATTAAAATTCAGTTTTCAAGTGTGTTTTTTTTTTTTCCACTTCTATCAAGACTTTATCAACTACTCTAACTGGAGGAGATCATAAATATCCCCATGTTTTACTAATTGGAAGAACCATGATACACGTTTACGTGATTTTCCTTAAATCTGGTTAGTAGCAAACCAAAAGGAAACCCAAGTAATCTAATGACTTAGTAGGGGAGATTGACTTTTCTGTATTCCTAAAAATAGGCCATGGAGGTGTGTCTCTACTCTTGCCCACTCTGCCTGTGTGGTTTGTGGTGATGTGGGAAGAAGACCTCCCTCCCTCTCACCAGCCTTTAAGAAGATGCTTTTGAAAGTTTTCTGAGACAGAGAAATCTCCTCTTTCTAGTAAATATCCTTTGGTCTATATCAGCTTTCTTTAAGGTTTTTTTTTTTTTTTTTTTTAAGAGATCAGATTAGGGTGAGGAGTCCATATTATTATCTACCAGGAGTAGGGAGAGAGTTTCAGTAACAGAGTCCTAGGAGAACCAGTACACCAACCCTTCCCACTAATAATGAAGGAGGTGAAGATGGTGCAAGGTCTTACCTGCTTAGATCAGGGCAGAGGTTCAAATCACTTGTAGCTGGGTGACTCTTGAAATGTTTCTCAGTCTCTGTTCTGGATCTTAGCCTGGAAACGTAAAGCCTCGCAGCCACTTCACTATCATACAAGGCTCAACAGAGGAATGAGAGCATTCACTTGTAAAAGGCTTTACGAGCTGTAAAATTCTATGGAACTCTGAGAGACACTTACGACGTGGGACTCTGGCACCCAGATCTGAAGCTTTGTGTCACGTTCCTGCTTCCCTTTTACCCCAGGAACAGATGGGAAACTAGAGTCCTTCTGACTTATTTTGACCTCCTGGTGTGGAAAGGAGGCTTCTGTGGGCTTATAGACACCTCACTGGGAGGAGAAGGGTGGTGTGGACCAGACTGTTTAGAAAGCACAGTTGTTATTTATGTTTCCTAATCTCTCCCTTAGTCACCCTGCTGAGCTTTTAAGGAGGGTTGGGGAGGGAGAGCTGAACCCCTGTGGTGAAGAGTAATGAGTTTCCCTAGCTCTGTCTGTGAACCAGCTCTTTGGAAAGCTAACCTCCTCCCGAGGCGCTCACTGCTAATTAAGAGGAGGGTGGCAGTGTTGGTAGATGGCTACTGAAGCAGCTCTTTTTTTTTTTTTCTTTTTTTCATTCCTTGCACATCGGCTTCTCTTTTTCTTCTTAACTCTCCTATGAGTAGTCATGCATGGGAGGAGCTGGGGAGTCTGTGGACCCAGATTTCTGGAAGGGGCACTGGAGCTGATGGACTCAGTTGGCTGCAGTGGCTGCCTGGGTGTGAGTCCCAGCCCTTGCTGCTGTCTAACTGTGCATCTCTGGGCACACCACTTACCCTCTTTAAGACTCCGCTTCACCACCTGTAGAATGAAACAGTGGTACGTCCCTCACTGGGGCTGTTTTGAGCCTTTGTAGCTCACAGCATGCTGTGCTCTGCTCCGTCTGCTAAGTCGTGCCTGACTCTTTACGGCCCAGTGGACTGCAGCCCACCAGGCTGCTCTGTCCATGGGAATTCCCAGGCAAGAATACTAGAGTGGATTGCCATTTTCTCCTCCGGGGGATCTTCCTGACTCAGGGATCAAACTCAGTTCTTCTGCATTGTTAGCCAGATTTGTTACCACTGAGCCACCAGGGAATCCACAACTCACATCATGCTTGTTGCAGAATCTCCTCTCAGTAACTTGCCTCTGTAGATATTTTAATCAGTCCCACATTTATCAAACAATGACAGACCACCTACTTTGTGCAGGACACGAGGTGTTAGTAGGGAAGATTTGCAGAACATGATTTCTTTCTTTCAGAGACAGGAAAATGCCAAGGGGAAGTGATTCAAACTAAAACAAAACAAAAGCCATGTCTACCAGTTATGACTCAGGAGAAGATATCTTGGGTGGGCTGGGAGACATCTTCTCCCACTTTGCACAGTGCTTGAGCTTAGACAGCTGAAGGAAGAAGGTGGCAGGAAAATCATGTGATCATAGCCTTGACCCAGGACATGGTTGGGGGCCTCTGGCAGCTTCATTTCCCTGTAGAATCTGTTGCAAATCTGATGAACGGGAGACCTTGATCTTCTCCTCACACCTCCAACTCTGCACCTGGGCCCTCAAAGTGATGATTCCACTCTGAGAACTGTAGCCTTCTATTTTGCTCCACCCCCCACCCCCCGCAACATTATTTTAAAGCATAGCCTTCCAAATGCCATTCCTCTTCTGAAGCCAATATATTTTTTTACAGTTGGAGTTAGCTGCAGTGTCTTTCACAGCTCGCAAGTCATTGAGAAGATTAGATGTTCATTCTGCTAAAATATTGCTGCCTGAAGACTCAACTGTGAAATGCAGCTGTCGTGTGTGTTTGCCCACAGACAAACACACATACGTGCTCACATACACGTTATAAATGAAAAAATTANTCTTTCACAGCTCGCAAGTCATTGAGAAGATTAGATGTTCATTCTGCTAAAATATTGCTGCCTGAAGACTCAACTGTGAAATGCAGCTGTCGTGTGTGTTTGCCCACAGACAAACACACATACGTGCTCACATACACGTTATAAATGAAAAAATTAGAAAATAAGTATATGTTTATCATGTGAGGGGAGCCTGCCTGATTACAAGTATCATTAGTCCTAAGTAATTTTGAAGATACCATAGCCAATGAGGATCTGGGCTCTACACAGCTAATGTGTGTGTGTGTGTGTGTGTGTATGTGTGTTGCACATTCGCTCACATGTATGATGAGGGAGGAGGTACATTCTCATCTAAGCAGATTATTTGCATTTTAAATTCTTAAGTCATGATTGCTGCATTGAGTAGTTGGAAGTACTTTATAAAAGAGATATTATAGAGGACAGATTTTTAGAAACAGGTAATCCTTGATTCAGAGGCAGGCTTTCAAGTTTACAAGTTGCGTGAACCTAAGTGAATTACTTAGACTCATTAAGGTAGACTACCTCATCTATAAAAACTGCCTCCTAAGAGGGGGAAAAGGAGAACAGTGAAGGAGGGATAAATTAGAAGTTTGAGATTAACAGATACATACTGCTGCTGCTGCTAAGTAACTTCAGTCATGTCCAACTCTGTGTGACCCCATAGACGGCAGCCCACCAGGCTCCCCTGTCCCTGGGATTCTCCAGGCAAGAACTCGGAAGTTGGTTGCCATTTCCTTCTCCACAGATACATACTACAATATATGGAATAAATAACCAATAAGAATCTGTTGTGGTATAGGGATCTAAACTCAATATTTTACAACAACCTATANACTCTGTGTGACCCCATAGACGGCAGCCCACCAGGCTCCCCTGTCCCTGGGATTCTCCAGGCAAGAACTCGGAAGTTGGTTGCCATTTCCTTCTCCACAGATACATACTACAATATATGGAATAAATAACCAATAAGAATCTGTTGTGGTATAGGGATCTAAACTCAATATTTTACAACAACCTATAATGGAAAAGAAACTGAGAAGTAAATATATTTGTTGTGTTTAATCGTGTCCGACTCTTTGTGACTCCTTGAACTATAGCCCACCAGGCTCTTCTCTTTATGGAATTTTCCAGGTAAGACTACTGGGTTGCCACTTCCTTCTCCAGGGGATCTTCCTGACTTAAGGATCAAACTCTCGTCTCCTGCAGCTCCTGTGTTTCAGATTCTTTACCACTGAGGAACCAGGCAACTGCATATATATAATGAATCACTTTGCTATATACCTGGAACACAACACAACATTGTAAGATAACTACATTTCAATAAAAGTTAGAGAACTGCCTCGTGCCTCCAATAACCTTTGTTAGAATTAAGTGTGATTGTATAAGTAATATGTTCTTTGCACAGTGTCTGACAAACCTTAAGAAATAATATTTCCCTACCTCTTCTTTTCTATCTGTGGGGACTTATGTGAGCAGGTAATGAAATTCTTCTCACCCTTCTCACACATGCCCTCAGAAAGCCCTGGGATTTTCTGATTTTCATCTGACTGGCACCTCCCAAGACACCTCTTAGGAGAATGAGATGGAGCTCAAGGTTACTCTGCAGCCACCCTCTTTAACTAACCTGGAGGCAAGACCACATTGGGTGATTTTAAAAATGCAAGAATTCTCAAGTTCCAGAATGGTGATGCGTGTTTAAGATGGTCTGATAAAGCAATTTTCTAAAGAAAATCCTTCCCACTCTGTATTGAGCATGCCCTCTTGGTTATAGGAGTAAAATTTGCAACTGTTTCAAGAATCTTTGCTCTTACCCCAGATTCATACAGAAACTGAAGAGCATCCAAATCTCTGTAAAATTGTGGCTCTGCATGTATAGATTGTCAAGTACAGAATCACTGACTTCATCAGGGTAAAGTCTTCAGTGGAATGCTAACACTGTCATTCTTGCTATAAATCAGGTTTTTGAACCAGGAGCATAGAATTTTCCTCCTTTCACAAGGGGACTCTCCCCATCCCAAGTAGAAAGACTATACCTGCTACAGAATCATCTCTGTACCCCACTTGAGCAAAGGATCTGTGCTCATTAAACATCTAGTTGTTGTCGTCACTCAGTTGTGTCTGACTCTTTGTGACCTCCCCCACCTTGAATCCTTACTAAATTTAATGCATTACAGAAAACTCCATATCATGCCTGTTACTCAGTAAATCAGATATATATTTTCAACCAAAAATAGCATGGTACATTGCCATAATTTCAAAACTTTGTGTGTGTATGTGTATGTGCATGTGTGTGTTATCCCTTTACAAACAATATCCTGGGCAGAACTTCAACTCCTTATTGAAGTTGGAGGCTTGGATCCCCACGTTCTTAGCTTCTTTCTTGCTGCCTGCATGGCCTTCATCATCTCTGAGGTGGCCTCAGAGCATGATGGTTGCACTGAAAGCAGCCGAAACTACTAGTGTCCTGGAAAGAAAGCCAACTATACAACAAAACACCTGGATCCTAGTCCTAATAAGCCAGTGACTAGGTAGGTGACCTGGGGCCATCACCACACCTTCCCAGGCCGGTTTCTCATATCCAGTGAAGGAGTTAAACCACCTTCACAGTCCTCCTGTTCTGATACTCTGTTGTTTCAACTGGTTAGTTTCCATCAAGTACTCATCTTCATAATTCCCATGTAAGCAGTGCAGTTCTTCAGCATTTTTCATTTTTCCCCATCTGTGTCTTCAACAGATATTGATTTAGCTGTTATGCTTTAGTCCCTGTGTTAGGTGCTAAAAATACTTAGCACCTACATTTATTTTAGGAAACATTCATTGCTTTCATGTTCAAATATTTGAAGATGTGGTTAGCATTATCTTTACCTGCTTTATGCAGACATCCCATGTTTGAATAAGATTGGCCATGGTTTTAGCCACAAATCATAGGGTATTTCAGTCCAACTGAAGCAGCCATATTGCTTCCCATAACTCAAGCAAGACCCAAACACTGAGAAAGTGTCTAGAGGAGGTGTATCTTATGCAGGCATCTATGATTGCAAATACTTTACTGTATTCCAACACTTTATTTCCTGTCCCTTCCCTTTGTGAGATTTTTGAAGGCAATGTCGTATTGATCCCTAGGCTCTCTGCTTAACTTGGTGCCAGGCAGAGAGAAGGTGCATTGTTCATGTTTGATGAGCAGATGAATGTACAAATGCTTGTGATGCAAAGAAACCGAGCAATTACAGTTTTCAATTCAAAAGCCCAAATCCCATCCCATTGCCATATGCATTCTTATTTGGAAAGCCTTTTGTCAAGATGAGCTTCCCTGGGGGCTCAGATCGTAAAGAATCTGCCTGCAATGTGGAGACCCTGGGTTGAGAAGATCTGGTTTGATCCCTGGGTCGGGAAGATCCCCTGGAGAAGGGAATGGCAACCCATTCCAATATTCTTGTCTGGAGTATCCCATTGGGATACAGACAAGAGGAGCCTGGTGGGCTACAGTCATGGGGTTGTAAAGATAATGACTCATTTGAAATAGATTAATAAACACTACGCCAATTCTTGAGGCCAGTATTACTGAGCAGGGTCTTATTGCTTCTTAGTAGAAGGGGGCTTCCTTTCCTGAGACCGACTCAAGGTGTCAAAGGCATTTTCTCACCGAAGTGGCTTTCTGTACCTGGGGTCCACAACCATTTTTTGTAAAGGCCTAGATAGTAAGCGTTTAAACATTGTAGACTGTGTGTCCTCTGGCACAATGATCATATTATGACAGCAGCTGTAGATCGGCAAATAAATGAATATAGCTGTGTTCCAATAAAACTTTATTTACAAAATCAGATGACAGGCTAAATTTGGCCCACAGACTGTAGTTTGCTGATGCATTACCTAGTTTATAATGTAGAAGTCTTCAAAGATTTCATAAATTTCAACAGACTATTTACCTGCAACTCATGAAAGTAGATAAATGATTACTGGAGATTTCTTGTTCTTGTGGGATTGAATGGTCTTCATGTTCCATGCTCATTGAAAGTCCCGTGTAAAAAAATAAATAAATACAAAAAAAAAAAAAAAAAAAAAAAAAGTCTAAAAAACTC